>JXTC01000696.1:23417-59518 GCA_002914845.1 Trema orientale
ATTTCTATTTAAATATTAATATATATATATATGTGATAGGAAATTCAAAAATAAATAATTGCATAAATGATTTCTTTTTTTTTTTTTTACTCGACTCTTAAATTAAAATTAAATACCACATTGTGTCAATTAAATATTAATAACATTAATGATAATAATTACTTGGTTAATTAACTTCAAATAAATATATTAGATTATATAATTACATTTTTTTTTTTTTTAGGAATCTACAAAATTTTAGTACGCATGTAAGACAATTAGATTCATAATGCACTCATAACAAAATATAATATGACAAATAAAAATTCTCAACATGCAGTAAATGTAAACTTTACGTTATAATTTTAAATCAGGGCACGTATACGTCGATCGAGCACTGTTGGACATTATCACTGCATAGAATCAAGTTAGGCACAAATACTATATAAATTAAATAACATTAAATGCAATTAATAACAAGTAACACTTAGCAATTCTAGGGCATTCTAATCATGGGTATTACATTTATATTTCATCAAAAGTGGGTATAAAAACGAGTGTTTATGAAATAAAAATAAAAAATAAGTATTTATGAAAATAAGATTTTGAAAACGGGTATATATGAACCTTTTTCCTTTAACAAAAGTACTCCATATAACATTTTTTAAGAAAAATTGTCTTAAAATACATGTTTTATTATTTTTTCTTTTGAAAGAAAATCGTACTTCTTTTTATTATCTCATTTCAATTATAAATAGATTTTTTTATTTATAATTATAATTGAGGAAGAAATAACTTTATTATTTATTTTTGGGTGAACTACAAAAAATATATTCTGAAATTTGAGTTTTCTATAATTTAAATCCTGAAGTTTGGACTTTGCAAAATAATACCCTGAAATTATGAATTTTTGAAATTAATACCTTAAACTGACTCTTAACCAATTTTAGTAATAAAAAAACAATAATATCATTCATTAAAACTAGATTAGTGCTTATTATTTTTCTTAATTTTGAAGATATTTTTGTCTTTTACTAAATAAAGTTATTCAAAAAGTCAACTTAGGGTATTAATTTTTAAAAATTTTTAATCTCGAATATTATTTTGCAGAGTCTAAACTTTATAATTTAAATTGCAGAATACCTAAACTTTAGGTATTATTTTGTGATTTACCCTTTATTTTTAGTTTATAGTGTTTGAATTATATACATTATTACTTAAAATCAAAGTTTTGGTGCCAATCAGTCAAGACATGGATGTATAGACCCTTACAATGAACTCCACACATAATTATATATATCTAAAGTTGCAGAAAAAATTACTGTAGATAAACAGTGGTCCCTTTTGGTTTTCTTTTTTTTTTTTCGAATGCTTTTTTCAAGCCCCACAATGATACTTATGCCCTTTAAATTCTCATTGTAGCTTTCCTGTGGGTGTGATTTTTTAGTCTTTTTTTTTGTCGGTGTTTGGCTTTTACAAGGCTCCTCAATTACGCTTATACCCTTTAAATTCTCTCTACAGCCTCGCTGTGGGCGTGAGTTTTGAGTCTTTTCAATTTTAATTGTGATTTTACTGAAAGACCCTCAGATGGATGCTTGGCAGAAGTGATTTCGGTGGGAGTTTTTTCGGCATTTGATAGGGTTTTATCCCTTGGTTGCTCCTCCTGATGCTCTTCACTCTATCTTTCTTCTCGAATGATCTTCTTCTCTCTTAACTTAATGCTCTTCTCTTCCTTTATCCTGAGACCTTTCCCTTTTTTCTTTGTCTTGGTTTGATTATTATCTTCTTACATTGTTCCTTTCTTTGTTTTTCTATTGGATTTGTTATAAACTATAAATTTTTCTCCTTTTCCTCCGGTGATTCTTCTCAGTCTTCTTTGATTTTGGAGTGTTTTTTTTGTTCTTTTTTTCCCCCTTTCTTCCTTTCTTTCATCTTCTGTTCCTTAGCCTTTGGTTCTTTTCTTTCAGTTTTTGTTTTCGAATCCTTGGTTTCTTGATGTAGATCTGGTTGTTTAGATCGAAATTTTGTTGCATATTTTGCTCCTCTGGATCTTATTGTAGGTGTGGTGTTTTCCTCTTTTTATCTGGTATTTTTTCATCCCATAATTTTATTTTCTATAATTATTTGTTCTCTGTGATGTTTTCTTTATTATGGATCATTGTTTTGTTGCGTTCTTACCCTTCTAGATCTTACGGTGAGTGTGGTGCTCCCCTCTTTTTGTCTGGTATTTTTTTGTCCTCTAATTTTATTTTGTATAATTACTTTTTCTGTGTGAATTGATTCTTGCTTTGTATCATTGTTTCTTTGAGATTTATCTTTCTTTATGTATCACAAATAGCTACTGGTATTTTTTTCTTTTCGTTTCCATTTTCCTTGTTGTAGGAGAGTTCATTGCTAATATTTTCATTGTACTTTGATGCATGTATACTTTAGATTTATTGGTTTTTCAGCTATTGATATGAGCTTGCAATTAATGGGCCAATGAGTCTGTTAATTTTCGGTTTTGTGGTTATTGGGCCAGGTTTTATTTTTTATTTATTTTGATTGGGCTTTTTGTTGTAATTCTCGCAAAAATATATGTATATACATGTGTATATATATGTATGTATGTAAATGTATACTCATTTCTGAAAATTTCATCTCTGTTGTTTATATTCCTAGGCTATTCTCTAGAGCATTATCGAGCCTTGTTATTTTATTTTTTTTTGCTCCTTTGTTTTTTTATTTTGATATTTATTATATGTCTGAGATTTTTTTTTAATGCTAATCATGACTTCTGTTTTCCTTATTAATATTCAGTCCTTTCGTATTTATGGTATTAGTACTGTATATATACTTTAATTAAAAAGAGATTAGAACAATGAGCGAATTTCTTTTTGTTTTTTTTTTTTTGCTCCAAATATATTTTTGGAGGTTTTTTTATATTTTAGGAAAGTAATACTGGGGTTCACTGTTTGTTTACTTTAGGCTTCTGTGTTGGATAAGTTTTTGACCTTTTTTTAAAAAATATGTTTGTTTTATTATGTGTTCTATTGAGATATTGCCACCTATTTAATTTTCATTCAGTACTTCTTATATATTTTTTGATGTTATTTGATTATGCGTACTATAAATATATATATATATATATATATATATCATGTTCTGTAACTGTGCTCGCCATGTTTTACCTCTCTTCATCATCTTCCCTGCCTATAGTTTACTAAAATCACTGCTACCTTCGTCCACTACATCCACTGTGTTTCAAATTTTCTATGCTCTACTTACAATCTTTACTTTGTTGAGAGCTGATTGCAAGAGTTTTCTTTCTGTGAAGTATTTCAGGTATTACATATATTTATTATACTTTGATCTCTGTCTTCATTTATGATTTCTTTCCTCAACTTATATTTGTATTTTATTGTTTTGTTAATTAATGCCTATTCCCTGCATTAGTGATATACTATTGATGCATTTATTTCATTACTATTGTACTGAATATCATAAATTGCTGAAGTGTTTTATTAAATTCTGTCATACTCGAATCTGGTTGTATTTTGTTATGCCCTTCATTAATATACATTGTTCCTGTTGCATTTAGTATGTGTAAACATTTATGTCTTTCTTTTTGGATTGGATATCGTGAAAGGTGATTGTGTTCCTTCTGTTGCTTCTCTGTTTGATATCTTTCTTTGCTTTGCTTTATTATTGAGTGGTTTTCACCGGTTTTTTCATCTTTTTCTTTTTCCTTTACCTGATTTTGTGACTTCTTTTTTTTAACTCCTGTCATTCAACATTCCTTCCTTTTATCTTTCCCCCTCCGCTTTTTTACTTAGTTCTATTTTGGTCTTTTTCAACTCTACTTTATAATTCTATATATTTATCGAAGATGAGTATTGTTTTTTGGATCATGTAGAGTAATATGCTAATTGCACAAAGATTACTGTGTCTAATGGTATCTATTATTATATAGTATACCTGGTCTACTGTCAAAGAGTAGTTTCACGGTATTTGTGTTCAAGGGATTGTAAGAGTTGATTGTCGGGTTAGAGTTCCTTCAGTAATTTTATTTCGATTTTAGTTTTCAAATTCTTTAGAAATAAGTTGAGGACAATACTTTTGTAAATAAACAGTTTGTACCTTTTCTTCTGTTTTCTTTTTTTTTTTTTGGAGGGGGGGAGGGAATTAAATGGTTTTTATAAGTCTTTTTATTGTCAGTATTTGTGATTTTACCTAAGGAACCCTCAGATAGATGCTTGGCTTAGGTGACTTTAGTGGGGATTTTTTGGCCATTTTCTTGGGTTTTATCTCTTGGTTGCTACCTCTGACACTCTTCACTCTTGCTTTCTTCTCCAAGGATCTCCTTTTCTCTTCTTTCTGGACTTGATGCTCTTTTCTTTCTTTTTAGTCAAATGCTTTGTCTCTTTCTCTGTTTTCGTTTGATTATTGTCTTCTGACATCATCGTTCCCTCTCTTTTTTTCCTTGGATCTGTTTTAAACTCTTACTTTCTCTTATTTTCCTTTGGTAGTGTATTTTTCTTTGTTCTAGCTATTATTCACCTGGTAGTTTTTGGGCAGTCTTAGGCGAATACTCTTATCATCCCTTTGCTGTTACTTAACTGATAAAAAATATATGGCAAGTTTTCTATTACATTGATAATGTTTTCTACGTTTATCTAATTGCCAGAAATATACTTTCTTACATGACGAGAAAATCATTTCTTAGGTAGTTAGGTAAACACTTGGAAATACATAATCTTATAAACTTGCTATACATTGATAATACTGTTAAAAATCTGAGCCAAATATCTTATATATTTATGTATTAAATTAACTATATTTATCCAGATATTATTACATAATTACAATACATGCAAAAAATTAGATATATATATAGGGTTGTCAATCCAGTAGGTATTTTTTTTACCTATGTGTAGATATTTTTTTTAGCCATTGAATCATCATTTAAAGGTGATCTAATGGCTATAATGACGTGCATGAAAAGACGAGCATCATTAATGCTTTTTCTCTCTCTTACTTTTTAATATAAAAAAATATGCACGATAAATTTTCATTGGCTAAAATGATACTTATGTATAGGTAAAAAAAAAAAATCCTACTGGATTGGTGCCCTATATATATACATATAATTATTGGGGAATAACTTTACTTCCTTGACAATGAAGAAGTAAAAGATGAAGGCTTTAGTATGAAGGAAAAGAAAAGAAGAAGCACAATAAATTGTAATTACCGCTGTTGTAAAATTATCATAAAGTTGTGAAATTGTTAGATTAATTTTGTTCCTATTATGTATTCGAATTTATTATATATGTGATGTAATACCTTATTCATGTAAATAATATTTTTACTCTTATTTTTTTTTCCCAACTATAATAATTTTAGATAATAAAATAAAAAGCGTGATTAGCATATACGTAGAACATAGAATTATTATTGAAAAAAATGCCAGGTAATATTACAAATATAAGAAAGGTATAAACATAATCTTAACATTATCGCAGTATATTAGATGCATAACATGAATCTATAAACTTAACAATTTAAATCAATTTTATACTTGGCCTTTATCTATGATAATTAGAGTGTATATATAACTTAATTTTACTGAGAGAGAGAGAGAGAGAGAGAGAGGAAGAAAGAGAATACAAAACTATATTAACAGCAAAACAAAAAAAAAATAATATTGCTACTATTAAGGTATTTTGCATAACTAACATAAATTAATAGATTAAGTCAGTTATTAAGTTAATTATAAAAAGACTAAAATACAAAAATTCCTGATCAAATAAATTACAGAATAAATTTCGACATAAAATTTTATTTTGACAAAAAAAAAGATAAGCTCATATTCTTTTCTTAAAAAAATAGAAAAAAAAAAAAAAAGAAGTAAGGAATAACCATACTTTTGTTTAAGAGGAAGAAAAATAACTATAAAGAAGAATCTTATAAAAGTTAAAAGAGATTAATTAAATTGAAATAAATATAAAACTTATGACTATATATGTATCTATAAAAAAGAAAAGAAAAAAACTAGGCAATCAAAAGCAAAAAGAACAAAAACAAGCAGTACATTTAAAAATATTAGTGATATCAAAAAATTGAAACAAAAAAAGGAGCATAAATCTTATCTAAAACTTAAATATCTATAAAGTATATAAGTAAAAACTAAAAACTTTAAAAGAATTTTAAAAAAAAAGATCTTAAATTTATATTATATGAAGAAATAATAAACAACAGTAAACAATACAAATTAAAGTACATACTTGCAGTGTATCTCTCTAGAAAATCTCATGTTTTAAACAAGACAACTTATAAAACATATTTAAAAATATTGATATAACAAAAATAAACAAATACGCGAAAAAAATAAATGATATTGTGTAACTATTCTATAATATTTGAATAAAAGTTACTAACATAGTAATATTCTCTTTTATTTTGGCCAGCTCAATAAATAAGAGAATAATGTCAGAAAATTTCTTATTATCATGACGTCAGTGTAAACGACATTGCTACTTGCTTTTGAATGAAAATTCTTCAACTAGCTACGATGATGCTTTGAATCATTAGTATGACGACCCCAGCATTATTTCAAAAAAAATTTATCAATCAAAGCTTACTTCAATGCGAAGTTTTGGAAATTCTGAAAAATGCTTTTCTCACTTGGCTGTGGCATTATTATTAGCTAATTTCGATAGACAAAGTAATTTTTCTTGCTCCAGATAAAAATTTAACTTTTGTATAAATTCACTAATTTCATATTCCTACTCCATATTGTATCATAGGTGATATAAATAAATATCATGATCTTAGAAATTGCTCTTGCATCTGTAGATAGTGCAGTGCATCCTTTTGGTTTGATGAATCAATCAAAAAAACACAACTACCAAAATATAAACTATGTTGTAAGGACAGGAAAATTAAACTTCCTCCAATAAAGAATCCTCCTCTATTCTTAGATCAATTACTTGATTATTATGGAGGGCCTTTAATTACATCTTTCTGTAAAAATATTAGAATCTCTAATTCTATGTTTGTATTATTATCTTTTGGAGCAAATATAGAGCAAAATATAAAAAATTCAAATGGTTCATATATTTTTAAAATTAGTGGCCAAGTACACCATCTTATGGGATCACTATTGCCAACCAATAGCAATCCTCCAAGATTTGCTTAATTATATATATTTGATACAGAAAATGAAATTGAAAATCGAATGTCAGCATTTTTATTTGATAATGCATCCAAAGAAATTACAAAACTAATTACCGAAAATTTAATTAAAATGCTTAATGAAAATAATAAATTAGTAAAACTTTTTCGTATGGTTAAAAATAGATATAATGCAAATAACATCTCATCTATGAAATTAAGACTAATAGGACGACGATCTACTCATAATAATCAATACAAACTACCTACATCAAATGATATAAGATTTTTAATTGTTGGAGATATCGGTGAATATGAACAAGGAATGGATATTATAATTCGAGATAAAACAAATAACTTACAAAGAATCACAAAATTAGATCCATCCTATATGGTCTTACAATATAAATTCTTATTTCCATATGGGGAAGACGGTTATAGAATCGATATAAATTAGAATATAGACAGACCAGACAAATAACCTTCAACAAAAAGAATACTCATGAGAGCATTCAATTGTTATCAACTACAACAACGTGAAAATGTAAATAATACTTTATTGAAAAGTGGAAGACTTTTTCAACAATATGTAGTCGATGTATAAACTTCTGTTGAAGAAGATCGACTAGATTATGTTAGAAAAATCAAAATAATTTAAGATCCGAAATTTATCAAGGTATCCAAGATGCCATTACCAGAGGAGATACAGATGCCAGAGCAATTGGAAAAAGAATTATTCTCCCATCCAGTCAGACTAGAAGTCCCAGATATATGATCCAAAATTATCAAGATACAATGGCATTATGCAGACAATATGGAAATCTTGACTTATTCATAACATTCACATATAATCCTAAGTGGCCCGAAATTATACGTGTCTTAAATAAGATTCCTAGTCAAAAGCCTGAAGACAGGCCAGATATAATCGTAAGAATCTTTAAAATGAAATTAAATCAGATTTTATCTACTATTAAAACTAAAAAAAATCTTCGGAACAATTATTACAGGTAAGACCATGTCATTGAATTTAATAAATTAAAACACATAATGAAAAATGTTAATCTATATTCTTAATAAAAACTAATATCTTTCCTTTGTTTTTTATGTCTATTTTGTAATTTAAAAACGAGGTCTACCTCATTATCATCTTTTATTCTGGCTACATCCTGATGAAAAATTATCTGTACCATTACATATAGATAAATTTATATCCGTCGAAATACCTGATCCTAAAAAAAGCCCAGAAGATTATAATATCATAGTAGAATTCATGATACACGGGCCATGTGATGCTGCAAAAACAAATGCTCCATGTATGAGAAATTCAATTTGTTCCAAAAAATTCTCTAAATGATTTAAAAACAAAACAACTATTGAAGAAAATAGATTTGTTAACTACAAACGTAGAAATACAATAGTTTATGTACAAAAAGAATATATCAAATTAGATAATAGATATGTAGTTCCTTATAACAAAGACTTATGTCTAAAATTCCATGCTCATAAAAATATTGAAATATGTTCACAGTCAATATTAATGAAATACTTATTTAAATATTTAACAAAAGGCCCGGATAGAATAAGAGCAGTAATAAAAAATAATATATGCATAGAATAATCTGGACAAACTATTTATAAAGAAATCTATGAAATAAAAAATTATATTAATTACCGATATATAACACCATATGAAGCTATGTGGAGATCATATGAACTTCCTATACATCATAGAAATCCAGCAATATAAAGATTAATAATTCATTTACCACACATGCAACATGTAATATTTCGTTCAAATCAACGTCTTGATAAGTTAGTTAGATAACCAGGAATTCAAAGAATAATTTTAACAGAATGAACAGAAATAAATAAAATTAATATAGACGACAGAAAACATTCATATATACAATTTCCTACTAAATGGGTAATGCTTAATAGAAAATATGAGAATAAAAAATCTAAATACCATAGTAGAAGAAAAAAATGAAATTTCTGAATTTTCAAATTGGATATTAAATATTGGAAATGGTAGTGCAGAACAAATAAGGGATCCTGAAAATAAAGATATTACATGGGTTAAAATACCAGAAAATTATATAATACAATATCAATCAAGCCTAATTGAAAAAAATTTCAAATTTATTATATGATGATTTTGCAAAAAACTTTGACAACATTGATTATATACGACATAAAGCAATAATAACTCCAAAAAATAAAATAGTCGACGATATAAATACACATATATTATTTTCAATACCTAACGAATAAAAAACTTGTTATAGTTATGAAACAATAATAATCTCAACTGAAAATATTGACGAACTTAATCTCTTATATCCCCAAAAATTTTTGCATACTTTAAATTTTAATGGCATACTACCACATGAATTAAATCTTAAAGTTGGAACTCCTATAAATCAATCAATGGGATTATGTAATGGAACAAGACTTATCATCACCCAATTAAGAAATAGAATCATAGAAGGTCAAATTATAAATTCAAATAATGAAAACAAAAGAATATATATCCTCAGAATAGAAATGACTGTAAAAGAGTCTAAATGGCCATTTAGTTTAAAAAGACGACAATTTCTCATAAAAATCTGTTATTCAATGACAATAAATAAAAGTCAATGCCAATTATTGAATAAAGTTGGTATTTATTTAGAAGATGAAATCTTACATACAGTCAATTATATATAGCTTTATTACGAGTAACAAATCCTAAAAGATTACATATATTAATAAATAAATCCATCAGTAAATATCCAAATCATATTAAAAGTATTGTTTACAAAGAAATTTTACATTACATTGCGTAAGTATAAAAATTATATTACTAATTCATGTATTAAAGTATAATTTTAATACAAATTCATATGTGTATTTACAAACCTTTTATATATAAAATTTTTCGAATATTCTTCATATTATCTATACTTTACGAAATTTTTTCTGTTTTTGCAGGAAAAAAAAAGAATAAAAAAAATAGCAACACCAATATGATCTCTTAAACCAAATGAGATTTATGGAATAATTGAAGCGTATATCAGTAGGCTCTGATATAATAACGATTACATACCGGGATGCCTGATAAGTATTGACTGTATTTTAATTGATCATGAGGTAAGAAAATAACATCAAATTGCTTGACGTTGTACTTTATTCCAATTTAATATACCAAACATATATATGTTCTATCATCTAATCTTAACAAAACACTATATAATAACTAAATAATTTTTTGTAAAATACAGCACGAAGCAATTCATGGAATAGTTAAAGCTTGAGATGCAGATCATATCTTACAACAAATAACAGAACAAGAAATATATCGAATCAACAACTTTAACGTTATATACAACAAGCCAAAATATAAAATTATTCTCCACAGTGCAATGTTGCAATTTGCTAGAGCAATATCTTTCATTCTAGTAACAAAACCACAACAAACAAACCGATGCATAAATTTTACTTTGTAGACTTTAATTATCTATCTTCGAGAATAGATATACATGACATATTATCAGGTATTATTAATTATAATCCTATCTTTCTATTAATGTTTATTAATACTCATTCAAAAAATTTTAATATTAATTTTTTTTCTCCTTTCTACTAGATATTGTAGGAATGTGAACAGAATTACAATACCTTAAAGAAACTAATATCAATGGAAAGTTGACACCGAGATGAACATTAACAACACAAAATATCAGGTAATTAATTCATTTATTACCGAAATTTATATATCTTAAAACTGGTCATGTTTTATTTTAATCATACTTTAATATTTATCTTATTTCAATTACAGAAGTGAAAAGCTTCAAATCACATTATAGGAAGAAACAACGAAAAAATTCAATACTGACATTGTAAAAACAGTTGAAGAGCTAGTTATAACTATCTTTACATCTATGATAATAAAACAATATCTAGGTAATTAATAATCCTTTTTATACCTATATATAAAAATATTCATATATTCAAATGACTTACTAATTAACATGAATTTTATATCAAACAGGAAATATATATGCTGTAAGTACAGGTGCGACGATATATTATATAAATATAAACATACCTGAAACCAATGTGCTAAAAACAAGATAATAATGAATTTACGTATCTTCTTTTATTATAAAATAAAAAAATATTCTACTTTATTTATCTTTATTACACATCACTTTTTTTTTAAATTATCTTTTTACCAGTACATTATTCAGGTTTCAGCACACAACACAACATCTCGAATTTCTCCCAGCTTCCATTTTAAAAGAAATCCAACCACTGGAGCAACAAAAATTAAAAACCAGAAAAATAATTATAGAGTTAAATCAACTGGATCAATTGGCACAATAGGTTAATATAAATATGATAATATTAATAAAAATATCACTATATACTATAATTTAAACTAACATCGTTCTCTTTTTTATTCTTAGGGAATAAAATTTACCATAAAAGCAACAATATATAAATTTGAGATACATCAAGGTTGGTACTGTAACTCTTACCCACAATGCTCTAGACAAGTTCATGAAGCATGGAGCGGATGGTGGTATGATACACATGGACATCTCATATAAACTCCCATTCCATGGTATAAAACATAATTAAATAATTCTTATTAATATTTTCCAAATTAATTCAGTTATTAAAAAAAATTTCAATTATACAAAAAGAAAAAAAAAAGTGTATAATTTATTTTATTAGTTATTAATTAAAATATGATTTTTTTTATTATACTAAATAATTTTTTCATATCACTAATCCAACAGGTACAAATTAAATATAAAAATCGAGGATGAAAAAGGATTCACAGTCATAACAATATATTCATAAAAATAGCTCAGGTTCTGATTAAAAAGTCTTTTACAGTTAGAGTTGAAAATATGGGTAGCCCGGCCCATTCGGGCCGGAAGAGAAATTCGGGCTGGCCCGGCTCGGGAATAGAAGTGGGCCGAGCTGAGCCAGCCCGCAAAATAGTTTTGAAAGCCCGAGCCGGCCTAGTAGCCCGCGAGGCTAAGTTTCCTGGCCGGGCTGGCCTGGTAAGTTTTTTAAAAAAGATTGAAAAAAATAAAATTCTAGTTGTATACTTACTTGTATTAGTAAAATAAATAACTAAAATTAATAAGTAAAAATTTAAAAAATAGAAGAACTCAATCAAATAGTAAATAATAAAATTAAGAAATTATTTATTTATTTATTAATAATAACTACCTCATTAAAAACCTTACCAAATAAAACTCATTGGGATAAAACCTTGGTAAGAAAAAAAAAGTGTAGCCTAACTTTAATATCTAAATATTACAATTAAAAATTTAAATTATCCAAAAAGTATTATTACAAATTACAAAATTAAAATTATATCTTGTTTCTCTAAGCATCGGTGCTTGGAACGTCTTCTTCTTCAACATGTAAGCTTTGGAATGGGTCGACAAGTTCTTCATTGTGTGTGGTATATTGCATTCGCTTTCTAGCATGTTCTCAATCTCTAAGACATGCAAGCACCTCAACAATGTCACTTGTCAATGAGATTCTTCGTTCTTCGAGTATCCTCCCAGCTGTGCTAAAAGTAGATTTTGAAGAAACCGTTAACACTAGAATAGTTAAAATGTCTCTTGCTAATTGTGAAAGTACAAGAAATTTTGGTTGACGCTTTTTTCACCATTGCAAAATGTCAAAGTCATCATCATCTGAATCTAGTATGGAGAAGTCTGCATGTAGGTAAGTGTTCACCTCATTGAACTGTGACGCTGTTGTTGGTGTTGAGAATGGACTTGATGATGATGAGCTAGTGGATGAAATAATATCCCATGTTTGCCACCTTTTCTTTGATCGTTGTCGGGTTTGTTGACTCATTAAGTTGCCAAACATATTCTCATTAAAAAACCTCCATTATATGTGTTGATAAACTTCTCAATATCATCAATGGCCTTTGTATTAGCAAAAGCATTATCTAAAGTGATAGAGATAATGCGATCTTGTATGCCATAATCTTCTATAATACTTAAAATACGCTCACAAATATTCTCAGCATTATGATTATAATCAATGAGTTTGAAACCAATTATTTTTTTATACATAACCTATTGTAAGTCTACATAATATGCAACTATACTTACATAATCTTAGTCAGCCCTACCACTCTAAATATCAAATGTTAATGCAACATTAAAGTTTAATGAATGCATTTCAGATTTTAATACAATTCACATTTTATTATATGCAGTAATAATGTCACTACTTGTAGTTGTTCTACTAACTGACCTAAATTGTGGACAATATGATCTTCTAACATGTTCTTCAAAAAAAGGATTCTCACCAAAATTAATAGGCAAATCAGTAGCAGCAATTAATTTACCTAGAGATTCTCTAGCAACATTAAAATCATATGTCCAAGTACTTATCGAACTCTTTGTTGAATTGAAGTTGAGCCTGCATGGGATCCTTTCCTCCATTATGTTTTTATGCACATTTTTCGCAGTGGGTTTTAAGGTGTCGAGTCCCACCAGTTGAAGTTGCAGTTAATAGTTTTGCACAAAATTTACATTTTCTCATTCTTTTCTTCGTGCCATTCACATCTTTATATTCAATATTAAAGTAATCTCATACTTCTGAAGTACAAGCCTTTGCATGTTTGGAGATGGTGCTTCCCGAACTACTATCTTGAGTAGCACTTCAAGTTCCACTTCCACTAGTAGGAGAACCCACTCGAGTACGTGTACGAGGTTGATTTTGCATTTCATGGACTTGGTCATCGCCTTGTTCTAGGCGGATTTACAATTCCTCAGTTTCGGAATCATGATCATCCATTCCATATTCATTGTCATCTAAATCAATTGGAATATTTCTATTCATATCCATATCCTACAATACCAATAATACTAGGTAAATTTATAAATTTATAAATATATACACATATTAAATATTATGCACATATGCATCAAAAACATTACTAGATATTAAATTAACGAAATGATATTTATACCTCCACTCTACATATTCATAAAAAAATACGCGTGTTAAATTTAAAGAAATATACACATATTAAATTTAAGAAAATAATAAAACATAGACAATAATTTTCACTATTACATTAACAAAATTAATAGACAATAAATCAAAGATATGATAATAGAATTAGAGAAATATTCAAATCTTGAGTTGAAAGAGTCTTGAGACTTGATAATTGAAACTTTTGTGACTTGACTCACTTGAATATATGTATTTTTTTAAAAACTTTTAAAATTGATAAGGAAAATATTAAAATAGACAATAGAATTAGATAAATATTAAGAAAAGAGAATATGAAGATTGAAGAGGGAATGTAAGGAAAAAAATGAGTGTATAAGAGGTATTTATAGAAGGCTACATTGTAAAATTTTAGAATTTTTTATTTTCTTNTTTAAAAAGTGGGGAGTGGGGAAGGGGGAAGGGGGGAGCTGGGGCTTCCCAACAGTCACATATATGACCGTTCCCTCCTCCCCAATGATCATATGACCGTTATAATGGGAGGGGGAAGGAGGCCAAAAAAAAAAGGAAAAAAACTGTGCGAGCCACAGGGCTGGGTTGGTGGGCCAGCACCAACGGCCCAGGCTGGGCCATTCACATCCCGGGCTAGGCTGCGCATCGGGACACGAGACGGTCCGTTGTGCCCGGCCTAAATTTTCAGTTCTGTGCAGTATTGACAATATAAGAAGGTTATGTTGATCCAAAAACACTGTCACCAATAATCAAATAATTATGTGGGCAAACAAAAATATTTCAAGTTTATTTCAGAACCAGGGAGTATTAATTGATACAATAGTATCAAAAATATTCTATGATGATGAATCAATTCCATTGCCTCTTCCAGTACCACCAACCATCCCTGAAATAGAGATAATACCAACCCTATCATTAGATTCAAAAAAACCTGATCTAAAAAAAATTACAGAAAGATAAAAAATAATCATTAATTAATATTTAATACAATAAAATACAAAACGTCTTATTTATTATTTAACTAATAATATGTTTTTCCGCTTTTAGATCAGATACAACATCAACTAAAGCATCGAGAAAGTGAAAATTAGTCAGGTACCTAATTTCTTTATACTTATCAATAAATAATTGACACTTTAATAATAAAAAATTCATTACTTTTTTTCTTCTTTAATTTATAATTTAATTTAATATTTGTTCTTACATTCCATTTTTTTCCCTGTAATTGCGTCGAAGAAAAGCAACATAAGAAAGATAACAAAAGCTGTAAAATAAATCATCGGTCTACTTTAGCGTATTAATATTTTATAATACTTTAAAAGTTATTTTATTATACTTTAGACAAATATTATCCTATAATTAAATATGACAAATTATTATAAATAATATCATAAATATTGTATTGCTAATTTATTATATTCTATATCTAATCTGCAGCAAAAGTGCGCGCATTAATACTCGTTAATTACTAATTATGATGATGGAGCAGAGTTGTATGGGAAGCAGAAGCAGGGGATCGTGGGGCGAGTCATCAATAAGGCGATTGTCTTTGTGGATGTGTTTGGTTTGTGTAGATTAGAGCACCGTCAATGGAGGGACTACAATTCACATGGCAGTCGGATCAAATAAACATGTGGCCACAATTAATATGGTCGGCATATGTATAAGTGCATTCCTACCTCTCCATAAAAATTAAACAATCAGAACGTGGAAATCTTATATATTATTATATTATTATATTTTCAAGTTTGTTGTATATATGGATACACTATATTGAGCAAAAAGACAAATCTTACATATACACTACTATTGAGAGGGCTCTATTAAGAAAGTAGACAAATCTAAAGAGCTGATCTGATCTTAAAAAAAAGAAAAGAAAGTCACTATTTTGAAGCAATTAGTTAATTGAGGGATATTTTTTCTATTGTCTCTCTAAAAAAGTTTGATTTGTAGTTAATTGACATATATATTTCAAATAATTAATAATTTCAATAATTTAATACTAAATATATTTTTTTTCGAAAGAGTTGAGTTATCCTTTGTTTTCTAACTTATGTTAATAACTTAATATTACGAACAACGGGGACGCACCTACCTCAAAACCGGTCCTCTAGTCTATATAACTAGATGTTCAAACCGGGCACGGAAAATTTAGAAACTATATTGAGTGAATTAGCTTGAGCGGCATCTCTCTAGCTAGATTCATCTACGCTTATAACAATACGCAACATGAAGCAATTAACAGAGTTGGTCTTCATCCCCCATACCGCGAGAGGCCATATGGCCTCCATGCTAGAGTTCGCCAAGCTCCTCCTCGCTCGAGACGATCGCCTCTCCATAACGGTCCTCGTCATGAAATTTCCTCTCGAACCCAATCTCGCTGCCTACGCCGACTCCGTAGCCGCCTCTTTCGCTTCCGAGCGCATCAACTTCATCGACATCACACAGAACATCACCTTCACAGAAACCAACTTCATGATCTGCTTAGATTTGTTCATCGAGAACCAGAAACAGTTCGTGAAAACCGCGGTATCCGAGCTCTTAACCCGGTCCAAGGGTTCCGACTCGCCGCGTACACTCGCGGGCTTCGTCGTCAACACAGCGTACTCGACGATGATTGACGTGGCGAATGAGTTTGGTGTTCCTGCGTACGGTTTTTGGCCCGGGACCGCCGGCTGGCTTGGCCTCAACCTCCATCTCCAGGCTCTTCAGGACGAGAAGTACAACAGAGATGTCACTGAGTTGGAGAACCACGTAAAGAGTGGTGCTGCTGAGGTTGTTGCGCCGAGTTTTGTCAACCCGGTCCCGGCTTCTGTCGTTCCCAGTGTGGTGTTTGACAAAGCGGCCTCGAACATATTCACGAATGGCGCTAGAAGGTTAAGAATGACCAAAGGTATTGTGGTGAACACGTTCATGGAGCTGGAATCTCGTGCGATAAGGTCTGTATTCCCTTGCGGTGAATCTCCGACGGTGTACCCCGTGGGACCCATATTGAACCTGACCGGTGACGGTGGTCATGCTTTTTCATCATCATCATCATCAGATTCGACGACTACTGATGGCCAAAACGACGACACTTTAATCATCAAGTGGCTCGATGATCAGCCTCCTTTATCGGTGATATTCCTATGCTTTGGGAGCGGGGGAAGCTTGGGTGGGGATCAGTTGAAAGAGATCGGTTCGGCACTGGAGCGGACCGGGTTCCGCTTCCTATGGTGCTTACGTCATTCTTCTCCCAATGGTGACTACGATCCAAAGCAAGTCCTTCCTGAAGGGTTCCTCGATCGGACGGCCAAGGTTGGGAAAGTCATAAGATGGGCCCCTCAGGTTGAGGTCCTGTCCCACGCCGCGGTCGGAGGATTCGTGTCGCATTGTGGGTGGAACTCTCTGCTGGAGAGCCTATGGTTTGGTGTGCCAGTTGCCACGTGGCCGCTTTTCGCTGATCAGCAATTGAACGCGTTCGAAATGGTAAGGGAATTGGAATTGGCAGTTGAAATCAAAATGGATTACAAATTGAGTTGGGGGAAAGAATCTGCATTAGTGAGTGCAAAAGAGATAGAAATAGGGATAAGGAGGGTTATGGAGGGTGATAGCGATATTAGGAGGAGAGTTAAGGAGATGAGTGAGAAGAGTAGAAAGGCTGTTATGGAAGGTGGGTCCTCTCACTCTTCACTTGGCCGTTTTATAAATAATGTGTTCGATAATTTGCCTTAGTTAAGCGATTGATCATTATCTATTTATTTTGCTTATGTAATGCAAGAGACATGAATAGATACATCGGATAAATTCTGGCATGGAATAAAGAAGAATAAAGTTGCAGTACGTAGTAATTGCTTATCATGAATGTAACATATAGTACATTACAACAAAAGGCAGTATTTACGAAAGGGTGTATTCGGGGGAAAAAAATTGGAATTAGTTAGAGAAAACAAATTTCTAGATGAACGTGGTCGCCAACTTTTAACAGGAGAAAGAATGGGATTCTTAAGCCTGCGATGCGAAATAGCTGACCTGTATTATGGTCTCTCTAATAGTGATGCGACAAATACAAGATTTTGGAAGATTGGAAACACAGGCCACCCACTCCAATTCGGTGCAGAAAATCCTCGTGGTCTACATACTTCGAGGGTCTCAACTCAGTGGTTAATGCTGAATGTTGGTGATGGAATTGGAGCTGTCCTTGGGAGGATTTTCTCTACATACCCCTTCGATTAAGGGCATTAATTTCTATTTGCCTCAAGTCATCAAAAATGCTCCTAATAACTAGTACTCTCGTATACTCTGCCATTACCCTAAAGTAGACTGTAGTGATAAAAATATTTCAGTATGCATGTTTCAAAACATCAAATTGAATCAAATTCATATCCAATTCAAATCGTGCACAAATTTCAATGAGGCCTTACAAAAATTTTGAAGGATCATATAAATATATGTACACATAGACATACTAGAATCCCAGTAAATTTTATAGCATCATTTAATTTGTTATTTTATTTTATTTATTTATTTATTTTTTTTTTTGGTGTTAGAACTTGAATTTGATCTCATGTGGTGGAGGGGATTGTTATATGGGGTGTGGAACATGTTGGAGAGGACATGTTCATAAGTGTGCTGAAAGGAGATGCAATTATTTGCACGAACGTGATCAGTTACCTACCCATTATTCCCTTGTTACGGAAGTGGCTGTTATACAAAAATCACATCCCTCTTCCTTACATGCAATTTTAAGGTAGGACGAATTCATAACATCCCTCTTTCTTTATCAGTTGATCAAAAGCCACTGCGTAAATGTTAAGAGCGGATATTCACCAAACACTAGAAACACGGCCACCTAGACTACTCATAACAAGGCACATGTTGAGAAATTGATGGTTGCGGAAAAATCACATCCAATCAAATTGTATGCATGAACTAAATTTTTGTCCGTTTGACATTTTAATTGGGAGCGGTGAGCACTGCTTGAGATTGTTGAGAAAGTGCAATCGGAGAATGGAAGAGTAATAGTAGCTAATTGATGCTCGTGGTTGGTACTCTACATAGCCTCGCCCCTAAGGGAGTTGTCCAAATCCATAGCAGGAAAGAGAGGACAGAGAGGAGGTTGAGGCTTTGGCCAAGAGGGCGGGATGTGAGGGTCTTCTGAGTCCTGTTTCGTGTTCTCGATACCTTTTCATGCAGTGATCCTCAGAACAACCCTGAGTTCCTTAGTGCAAACTTTGCTGTATTGGTTTGGATTATATCCATTGAATGTTGCTTTTGATGTGTGATAAAAGATCATATGCCTAAAGCTAAATCAAATGGATTTTAGAAGGGGAAAAAAAAAGAAAAAAAAAAAAAAACAGAAATCACAATGTAATGATTTATTGTGGTTAGGCTTTTAGCCTACGTTAGATGGAGAAGAAATTTTAATATAAATTAAAGAGATTACAGAAGTTTGACAAATTCCTCACAACGGGAAAAATAACAGAATTACAAGTCAATAACTTCTTAAACTTGTTATTGAGCAAATTCTCCAAAAAGGAGAAAAAAAAAAAAAAAAAAAAAAAAAAGAGAAAAGAATAGGGGCGCAATTACGTGTTAAATGTACTCTAAAACCCTTCGCTGCCCAAACATCTAAAATTCTCTCACGGAAAAAACAAGAACAAAGTTATCAAAGGGATCCCAAAAAAAAAAAAAAAAAAAAAAAAACAATAAATTCTTGCTGCAGGTGATGCTATACGCGGCTGCCTCGTTCAAATAGGTGCAGCAGACCCAAATCTTGTTAATCAAAACATAATAATAATAATAATAATAATAATAATAATAAAAGAGCCCTGAGTTGAAGCTTGAACATATCAAGGAGGGACAGAATATATCAGGAAGGGACAGAGCCTTAATATTGCATTTTACCCATTGTAGTAACTAGAACGTGAAGTGGAGTATAATATCTACGTCTGGTAGGAGGGGAGGAAAGTGTCATATACTATTCAAGGAAGAGAAATAAGAGAGAAAAGACAACGCTCTTTTCTAATTGTATTTGGTACGAGAAGAATGAGAAAAAACCAAAACCTGCTCCATTGTTTGATAAAAGAGATAAAAGTAGAAAAAAGGGAAAAATTATTCTTAGAAAAACTACTCTACCACTTGAATGTGCATCTTTCTCTCAAAATCTATCTAATTTTAAAAGAATTGAAAGTTGATTAACATTGAGGATTTGAAATTCTTTGTCTTATCCCTTTTCTCTTAAAATCTCTTATATACCAAACAATCATCATATCTCAAATTTAGTAATACTCCTCTCAACCCTCTCTTTCCTTCCACTTCTCTCCTACCAAACATATTCTAAAAGTTGAAAGTAATGGATGTTCGGTTTTCATTTGGGATGGTGATGGGGTAAAAATTTGTGTGTTAGTGTTTGATAGCGTGGTCTTTGAATTTATATGTTTTTTCCCAGTTGCACACTAAATGTAGCAGAACTCTTTGATATACTAGAGTAGCTTCTCAAATCAACGTCAATCCATTGGAGCCATTTGACATTTTAGAAAGATCCAATTATTTACTAGCCAAGACCGCTACTTAATTGTACAATTCTTGGTTATCATTATAGTACGTAGCATCTTTCTTCCAACATTCCGGCAAAATGCTTCGTCCACCAATAATATATTTGCTGACTAATGCTAATTCTGCTAACTGGGATTTCAAATTCTTCGAACTACACAAACGTCCTTTATTAAATGAAATAAGTAATGGAAATGAACGTGTAAGTATGTTTTCTGCAAGGACAAAGATTAAGAACAAAGAAGGGAAACAAAATTGAGGAGTTAAAAACATATTTTGACAACAAAATTAGAATGCTATTAGACGATAAACGTACGGTCATCCGGAAAAAAAAAAAAAAAATCCTGATTAGTTTTATTGGGAGATTCTATAGTATGAGCACTGTTTTTGCTCTTACAAGGGAGAACATTTTCGTAACCGTTAGATGCAAATGGACGGTGATCAAAGAATAAATGTATAGAAAATTTAGTACGCTACATTACATGGGAAGAAAAATCTCAAAAAGATAAACCTCTCTCTTCTCTCGCTTCCTGGAGCCTCATATTTCTCTCTAGTTTTAATTGCCCATAACCATATGTATAACTCTGTTTCTGAATTCCAAATAAATCTTGAATTTGAATTTTCAGAACAAATTCACTTATAAAAATGCATCTCTAGTGCCATTAATTTTTATTATAAAGAAGAATATATTGAATATTTTATTCGAATCGATAATCGAAAGGTCAGGTGTACTAAATTTTTTTTTAATCTATACATAAACTCTATTTTTGTCTCCAGCTTTGAGCTCTATAGTAACCATAGTTCATGCCGTCGACGAAGACGTCATAGTCCCAACGAAGCATTAGCGAAAATAGATGCATCGAGCCAACGATATTTGCGAGAACAGATTGTATTTAACTAAAAATAGATATCCAATCTGAAAAATATCTCATAACTCAACCCTTAAAAACAAATATGATAATCATCTATAATCTAAAAAGAAAAGAAAGAAAAAAAAAATACTGAAAATCCATGAAAATTATAGATCTCAAAATCAAGTTCATCTTTGTTTTCTTCTATCAAATTTTGGGGAACAAAAAAAAAACCACAATAACTTTGCCAGAGACGAAATTCTATAAGAAACTTGAACAATTTTTCACTTAAAAATAGTTTTCAAGCTCTACGTAGCTTTGCCAAAAACGAAATTCCAATTTTTGAAATTACTAGTTTTTAAGTTCCAAGTGCTAACTTTTTAATTGACAAATTTATTTAAAAAAAGTATGAATAATCAACTATCTTCGTTTCGTTTCAATCTTTTTCTTTTTCATTTTCTGAGAAAAAAAATGAAAAAACATGTGGAGAATAGAAAGAAAGAGAGAAATGGAAAATAGTGCATGGAAAATCTTGAGATCGTGCAAAAGAGAGAAGAAAAAGTTGTTCTTTTTTTTTCTTCTAAAAAGATATATAATAGTATTGGGCATATTTCACTGTGTATTAAGGTGTATTTTATAATTTTTTGGGATTGCCATTTTTATAACTATTGGATTAAATTCAATAGTTTAAAAAGTACACTTAGAAATATGAGGGATTTTATTCATCCTACAATAGAATTTTCCTAGTTTAATTACCTGAATGTAACACTTCTGTTGAGATATGTTATCTACAGTAAGAAGATAAGTGTAGTGTAATATTTTTTCTTTTTCATTTTTCTTCAATTTTTATATTTGATAAAATAATTAATTTTCGAAATTTGTGATATAATCCAATTTTACGCTCAAGTTAATAGGCGAAAAAGACCCTGTTCAAGATGCGGAGGTTTATGAGTGTCCTGGCAAAAAAGCAAATATCAATCTGCATCGTTCTCTTCTAGTTTATGGATTAGTTTATTACACGCAGGGTGGAGATAAATTTGACTTTCCACCGAAGTGCATTTTGTTCAATTTCCTGAGTTTTATTGAATTCCAACTCAATAAGTTTAAATGTTAGAAATTAGTCCCCTGAAAAATGGGGGAAATATGCGACACTGATTTATTGTAGCCGAATATTATAATAAAAAAAACACTACTCGTTTGATTGAAATTTGGCGCACATAGCTTACTATACATTGAAAGGAATGGATTTCCACCACATGTCAACAACATAATCTTGAAACACGACAAAATAAAGCAAAATCAGGTATTGTAAATCCAAAAGAAAACAGAGTCAATCTTCTAGTTTCTGCGGAACCACATGAGATTGACACCACATACTCTGTTTTTGGCTATGATTTAGGGACTGTCACCTCTAGTGACCCCTTCCATGTCTCACTCAATCACATAAGGACACAACATTTATAAATTGTTTTTGAAAGGACGTCTATAAAATTCCGACTTATAAACATTACTAAAATTAGCAAAGTGATAATAACAGGCAAAGTTATAATATCACTTTTATATCGTGTATTATGATGTTTTCTTTGGTTTGTATTTTATATTTTAATTATTATCAATATTAATTTTTAGATTTGAAATCTGTTACAAATTTATATCATGATAATAATTTAGAGCAGTTAATTTACTAAAATGATTTAGTAAATTTGTTCTCAAATTAGTTTTTATATAATTTATTTTCAATTTTTTAAACATCTTGGTAAATTAACTGATCTAAATTGATGTCAGAGTATAAATTTATAATAGATTTCAAATCTAAAGATCAATGTTGATAATAATCAAAACACAAGATACAATTTGAACAAAATTTCAAAATAGAATATATAAAAGTGATATTATCTCAATAGCAAAAATGTTGTTAGGTCACCCTTTAGAGACCAAACGTGTCTCCTTTCAGCGTCCTCTAAATAAAGACACGTTATTTGTAAAATTCCAACCCATAAACAGAGTTACAAAGAGCAATAATGTCATTAAATGTGGCCTCTAATAATTTGTTTTTCTATCTTTTATCTCTCATTCCCAAAGCGTTCGCATATGCAAAGTTGAAGTAAATGTGGCCTCTAAGAATCGTTTTCCCTATATTTATCTCTCTCTTTTTCAAAGCGTTCACATGTGCAAATTTTCAATTCTCCGCGATGTTCAAACTATATTTATTTAAATTACTGTAAGTCTACATCTACTTTAGAAACTCAAGTCCAGATAAAAAGGAAATTTTTCAATTTAAGCTTGGATTTTCAGTTTCAAGTTCACCTTTTAGAATTCATTTTTTTTTATCCCCCTTTGGAGAGAGATTCTCAGATGTCAATATTAATATTTAGCCAACATTCAAGAAAAAAACAAAAATGATGAAAAACTATATATAATTATCAAGTCTGTCTGTAAACAATTCTAATATGATGTTATTTGTATGTTTGGATATTGAGTGGGATCTCAATTTTTAAAACAACGCTATATAGATGGGTCTGGGGTTGAGGTTGTGGCTCTAAACTTTGCGGTGCAGTATTCGTATAGAAGTTTTTGTAGGTGGATATGTGTCAGTTGTAGACTTTCAGTGGAAGTTAGATGGCTAATGTTTAGTGAAGAAGATGAGTAATTTTTATTTATTTTTTAAATTTGAACTTTGACATTAGTCAATTCACTGTATTACAAGTTAAATTATTATTGAAGGAACACGAAAAAGGACATGAAGAGGGCGCAAGTGAGTTTAGCCCAAGATTTATTGTAAAAGACAAATTTAAGATGAGTTTATCTTTGAATGGGTCAATCAAGCACAATGATACATATATGCATACTTACTATTAGTAGATACGTGACTAAAATTAAACGAAAGAAGTGCTAAGGGCCTGTTTGGTTCAACTATTTTGTTTCATTCAAATGGAAAACCTATAAGAATGGATATTTGATTCAACAATTCTAGTTTTTTCATTCATATGGTCTTTTAGAATATGCATTTGTTTCAATAATTCAGTTTTTCTATTCAAATAGTCCATCAGTCACATCAACTATTGAAATAAATTTTTTGTGTCTTAGAATGAAAATGGAGCCTAAGAAGTATTTTTGAATGATCCATTCTAATTCTAATTACAGCTCATTCTATTTTATTTCACTTCAAATATTTCTTATTCAAATTATAGCTTATTCTATAATTTCCATTTAAATACACTCATTCAGATGGGTGAAGGTGAAATCAAGCTTCTAGATTAGTTTGACACTGTTATCTCTCTTAGCCTTGCATTTAGTGTTGGTTTTATTTGATTTAGATTTGTTTTTGTCTTTGTGTATTTATTTTTTATAGTTTAATCCAATTGTCTAAATAACGTTAAAGTTAATTAATTTAAAACAGTAAGAATCCAATTATAATTCTCGTGAATACAGTAATCTTTATTTTCATTCTATTATTTGTTACGATATCGTACACTTACGATTTTTAATTGTGCACACACAACACAATCAATAGTTAATTATATTTATATACATTACGTTTTGACCGTTAGTTTAATTCATATCTAGTGTTTTAGTTACTATTGCGGTTGAGACAAGTTGCTTTTTCAATTTTTGAGAGATCAAAATTTTAAGTTTTACTTTTATCAACGGGTAGGAGGAAGCATAAGTGGTAGATGTAATTGAAGATAACTAAATCAATCTTATTCATTGTATATTATTGTAAATGAAGAAAGAACTGAATTCGAGTAAAAACCAAGCTACAACAATATCGAATAAACAGCGACACCTATAAAGAACATTGTTTTCCCTCTAATAAATGACGTCTTTTTTTTTTTTTCTTTTTGATTTTGAGATGTATACAGTATTTTTTTCTTTTTTCCCTTTCATCATTGTCAGAAATTTCTTTTTCTTAAAATTTTCTAATGGGCTAATATTTATTTAAATAAAATATTCAATATAAAATGGTTTTCTTTTGATAAAAAATAAAACTCAAAATTCAGTACATGTTTTTATGATTTGAAAGAAAATCTTAAGTGCTTTTTTTTTCTTATTTCAATTCTAAGTTGATTTTTTATTTTATAATTATAACTGATGAAAAATAACGTTATTATTTATTTTTTTTAGTTTAATGCTCAAATTATATACCTGATTAGTGTTAAAATTATATACCTTATTTTGCTTAAAAATTGAAGTAAATTACTCTAGCCCCCTTTAAGATTTGAGTATTGTTCATTCCCAAATCCCAAAAAAAAAAAAAAAACATATCTGCAAACTTAATTTGTTTTGGCGCCAATCCTTGTCATGACAGGGATGTACGAACTCTCGTGACAATAAACCGACTCCACATCTTAATTACTATTTATGGTAATGCGCCAGAGTTGTATGGGAAAAAGTTAGAAAGCGATAATCTTTGTGGATATGTATGGTACGTGTAGACTTTAGAGCACTGAGCATTACATCAATATGGAGGGTACGGCCACCGAGAATTATTGATGAGCGTGGCTGTTTTTTCGTATTTCATGAGGACCACATGCAATTTTTATTATTATTATTATTTTTTTGATAAGAGGACCACATGCAATTTAATTTATCGGAAAATGTAGGAGAATTTACACCTAGGGGTCTAATAAATCCTTGTGATGAAAAATAGGACTCACTCATTAATATTTTCAAAATTAACCCTAATTGCCATGTCACATATATAAAATTACTTGAATACCCTATTTCTTTAACAAACTTCAAACTACTTTAGCCACCACCACCGGTCCCGATCCCGACCCCAGGGCAACGGTGCCTCCACTCGACTAGGGTCGAAAATTTTCGACCGTAGTCGAACTTGTCCGACCACCTCTCCTGGTTATTCCGATCTTTTTTCAACCGGTGGCCGGAAAATTTCGACTCCAGTCGAAAATGTTCGATGGGAGTCGAACCACCGTTCGACCGTAGTCGAACAATTCGACTGGGGTCGAAGCCACCGGTCGAAAATTTCGACCGGCGTTCGACCACCTCTCTCGGTTGTTCTGATCGTTTTTTGACCGGTAGCTGGAAAATTTCGACTCCAGTCGAAAATGTTCGACTAGGGTCGAACCACTGTTCGACCGTAGTCGAAAATGTTCGACTGGGGTCGAAGCCACCGGTCGAAAATTTCGACCGGCGTTCGACCGTGGTCGAAAATTTCGACCCCAGTCGAATGTAGCCGGCCGTCTTTCCGGCGCCGCCTCCATCACTTTTGATTTTTTCGACTTGGTCGAAAATTTTCGATTAGGGTCGAATCAGGGGTAATTTTAGAACTCCGAAATATTCATTAAATGACATAGTAATAAAAATCCTATTTTTATAAATAGTTTATAAGTTGTCCCTTTTTTTATCACATGTATTAAAAGAGGGTCAAAATTGATAATCCCCGAAAATGTATTCCTAAATCATACCTACCCAATTAAAAAAAAATAAAAAATAAACAATCAAAACGTTGAAATTGGGCAAAATAGTAAATTAATCGCTATCTCAAGTTACCAACCTGCTGGTCCTACTCACGTCACGGGCCCTCGTGTCACTTCTGCTAATAAATAATAATTGAGCAACGCCTAATAACGGAGCCGACAGCTGTACTTGTGTAAAAAGAAGCCCCTTTTCGCTTATAATAATTTAGATAGTTACTAATTACTATGTGTCTCAAATAATTAAAACTTTTAATTTTGGAACAGTGTGATAGTAGTAGGATTGTCCAATATTACAATAACCCATTAATATGTTATTAGTTATAATAATTATTAAATTAAGTCCTACATAAACTCTACTTATAATGTAACTATAATTAGTAATATATGTCGTTTTTATAATTATTTTAGTTATTTATTTATATCATTTTTCTTGATTTATTTATATTTTTAATCTAATTTTGTTTATTTTTGTGTTTTTAAGTGTTGTAAGAGAACCAAAAAAAAAAAAAAAAAAAAAAAAAATGAGCGAAACCCATATGAAAACATGACAGAAATGTGAAAGAAGGCAGTCAGGCAGACAAAAACTTGATGTTATCACGACGTTGGCTATCTAGTAGTTAAAAAAAAGGGGATGGCTACGGTAAGGGCGTCCCTACGTAGGGTCATGCCTTAATTATCGTTGGATGGGAATCTGTGGGGAATAACGGGAATCTGTGGAGAATCTATTTATATACAGATTCCCATCCAACGGTGAATAGACAGAGCCCTACGTAGGGGCGCCCCTACTGTAGACGCGCCCTAAAAAAAAATATAGGCAAAAACTTTGCACCCCAGTGCCAATTCTTGTGAGCCGCCGCATTGGAACGTCTGTACCCACTGCATTTTGACGAATTTTGTACCTCTCAGACTTCTAATTCGTCTCATTAAATATAATTATGCCATTGACGAGTCATGGTCTATAAAAGGCCCATTCTAGGTTAGATTTTAAAGATACCCAAGTGAGAATTGGAGATAAAATTTGCTAAAAACCCTGGAGATGAGAGAGAGAGAGGCGTTGTGAGGTCCGGGAGACTGTCGCTCAGAATTCTAGCTTCTTCCTAAATATTTTTAGTTTCTCTTTTCCTTTGTTTTCTGTTTAGTATGTGTTTTAATTCCAAGATAAAGATAGGCTAGTTTTCTATTTAGCTAAGGGATTATTTGAAACCCTAGCCATGTAATCAACCATATTACTTTGTGATTTCATAATACATTGTTCAATCTATTGGAGTTGTTCATACTTTCATGTGCTTAGGGTATTAATTTTCAAAAATTCTTTATCTCAGGGTATTAATTTTCAGAAATTCTTAATCTCAGAGTATTATTTTACAGAGTCTAAATTTCAGGATTTAAATTACGTAACACCCAAATCTCAAGGTTTTTTTTTTTTTTGACAATTTACCCTTAAATTGAATTCAAAATCCCCCGTTTAATTGACTTAGGATGATTAGGGTTAAATTGCTACATTAGATTCTTTGTGGAATCGACCCTCTCTTACTACTGTGCTACTTAATTAGGGTAGTTTGAGATAGTAAATTGTATTTAGTAAGTTGACGACAGAACAATTAGCCACTTACAGACTAATACATCATGCGGTACTGGGCACCATAGCATTACTCTTAATTTTGCCTCTTCAATCATTAAATGTCATTTCAGTAATTTCAGTCCTAGATACTCGGTTTCTGGGAGAAGAAAAAAGCCCTAAATATTCCGTCTTTGCTTTAGTTAGACACGTAGTACAATCTTCTTATTTTCGTTTGTTTGTCTGTGTGGAAAATGACGATTTAAATATTTTAAGAGACCAAAATTGAAATTTGCAATAAGTTAGCAGCATATATAAAAGCATTCCATACACTTTAAGGTAAACGTAAAATAACCAAAAAAGAAAGAAAAAAGAAAAAGAAAAAAATCACACAGTTAACCAGAGATTTAACTCATGCTTATTAATGGAAACAATTTAAAATAGTAGTTGCTGAAACCAATTTCAACTTCTTATAATTTCGGCTTTTGTTCGTTGTTATTTTCTAGGGTTTTTTTTTTTTTTTTTTTAGGTTAGTGGAGTAAACTTTTGCTTTAGTTAGAAAAAGAATAAAAATAGAATAAATTGCTAAGCGTTTTTTTTTTCTTTTTGATGTTGAATATGATAAATTATCCAACAATATGAATTTAATTTTTTCTTTAAATGGCATGCAGAATGAATTTTCCCTTAAATACTAGAATGTTTTATTTGATATTATTAAAATGGTTTTTATTTTTTTGCGTAAAAGCCAAACGTCGTTTTTTTTTGGTTATTAGATGTTATTTTTTATATACTACTGCAATTATTGACAAATATATTCTATCTTCGTTAATGAGACATTCTATCATTAGTTAGTAGTACTAATATAATTATAGTCAATCAAGATAGATCATAAGGTTTCAATAAATTTTTGATGAGGAAAGGATTGGAAAAGAAATAGAGCCCTAAAAATTGCTATTTAACCAGAAATGGATAGAAAATAAGATTCTTTTATCCAAATTGACTTTTTTAATGATTGCTTTTGAGAATACTTGTTCTCAAAAGATTTTTGTTAGGGATACTAATTTTTTTACACCATAAACTTATAGTGAACGATATGATATGATTTTCAAAAGGGTGGCTCTATTACCACCCTTCTGTTTATTCTTTCCACCTTTTTTACAATTACTTTAATTTCTTTAAAAAAATTTTACAAGTGAAATTACATTAAAGGACAAATGTTATAGAAAAGAAATAAATGAATAAAACAAAATTCTTTACTCACAGTGACACATCTTTTAGGTCAGATTACATATATGAATAGATATACAGATTTTAATATATACTTCGTTGATGAAAAGTAGAATTTGAAGGAATTCAATCATTGTTTTTTATATTTACTGTATCAAATAGTTTTACAACGCAGGACTTTTCAAGAGAAAATGATGCGCTGCGAATAGAAATTTATTAAAAGAAAATCAGAAACGCATTCTTATACATATATATAATACATATTTCAAAAAAGAAAGTGCTGATTTGAAAAATTAAATTGTTGAACAAGATACTAGGTTTTGATATGAATTACTTTTTGTATGGGATAGGACTTTCCACAAAGAAGAAGAGGTGTGTACAAAGTATTGGTCCTTTAATGTAATTTCATTTAAAAAAATTTTAAGTTATATGAAATTTATTAAAATGAGGTATGTAGAAAGCAGACAAATGGGTGGTAATAGAACCACCCTTTTTAAAATTATCTGATTCCTTGACCAAATTTGATTTCCAAAATACCCAAAGTGTCCTTGCAATATTACCACACATGTTAACTGTTACCAAACATTATTTTAAAAAGTAATTTCTTAATATAATAATAATAATAATAATAATAATAATAATAAGAGGAAATCAGGGTAGAGCCAAAGGGGGCAAGTGGAGCCATTGCCCTCCCTAATTTTTTTTCAATTAACAATCTAGTACTCTATGAGATTTTATTTTTGATTTAAGCCCCATTGATATTTTTATTTCTAGTTTTGTCATGTGAGATTTTATTTCCATTGTCCTAATAGTTTATGTCGTTTTATAGTTAAGTACAATATAAGATTTTAATTTCTATTTTAGTCCTATTGAGATTTTTATTTCTAATTTTGTCCCTAGTATAAAATGTGAATTGTCACTTTAATTCCCAACTTAAGATTATAATTTTTAACTTTCATTTTTATTCAATTTTCTATACTTTGAGGGGAAATTAGGACTAGGGAAGAATCCCTTTGTTTTCAATGACTACAAATCTCAAAATGAATGAAAAAAGACAGACAAACAAAATAAAAATAAGAAATAAATCTTACATCGTGTATTTTATCCTTCATACTTTTTCGTTTTAGTTAAAAATCTAATTAGTTGTAGTTTTATATGTTAATAAAGATTTCATAGATGTGAAAATTTCGTCTTTTGATAATATGATACATGATGTGTTATTTTATTATCATTTAGAGATACTAATATAAAATTTGAATACTTTTTTTGGTGTTATTATTGTATTAAAAATTTGTCTTTGCCCATACTAAAAGAAAGTTCTGGCTCTGCCACTGGATGAAATACAAGAATAATGCTACGAATACCAAAATCTTATACCAAAAACTTGTACTCAATAATATGGCATCTGTTTCAACTACTAGACTTTAAATGATGTTGTCCCACTTTAGTAGTTTAACTGAAATAGATGTCATATCATTTGTATAACTTTTTACTACAAATTTTCAGTGTCCTAAAAACAACTGTTAAGAATAAGAACTAAAAAACCTATTCAAGGGCATCTCCAACTGGCCTATCTGATCCCTATTACAAATAAACTTCGGCTCTAGCTTTTCCTACAAAATGGCATTCGCCTGCTCGTAAATCAACTGCAGGAAGATGCCCACAATGCACATGTTCAAGGATGTGTTTGGAGTACTAAGGAAGGAGGAGCTAAAAGTGGCAATGAAGGAATGAAGAATCTGTCAAATTAATCAATGGGAAGTGAAGGCACTAGCAGTAGGAGAAGACTGACACATTATAGTACTGCATGGATCGCAACAGTAGGGAGTTTGAGAGGATGTTTCACTTGCCAGAGAATGCTGAAATGGATCAAGTCACTTCACAAGGTTAAAGAATAGAGAGCTCAATAGAGATGTAAAATAGGTCGGAGCCCACACGAGCTTTGTACTGGGCCTAAGCACGGCCTACCTAAAATATGGGTTCGGCCTATTCTTATTAATGCGCTCGTCACGGCCTACAAGCTCAACCCACATTTTATACTGGTTTAAGTGGTCCGTGCCTATGTGAACTGAAATACAGGCCTAATTTTGTTGTTGTTCTATGCTTTAAAATATCGAATATATGCTTATGTAGACTAAAATATAGGTCTAAAACTCATTTATATTCTTTTAAAATTTGAATAAATTGAAAATAAACAAAAATAAATAAATAATATTAAAAGCAATATAAATGAAAATATTTAATCAAGATTTTTTAAAATTTTAATTAAGAAATATACCTAAAATTATATATAAAATAATTAAATGAGAGCTAATATAGGTCTGAAGAAATATGAGATAGACTGGATCGAGAAGCCTATTGTTGAAGCCCAACCCAGCTCTACTATATATATCAGGTCCAACTGATACTATGTTTTTTCTCGGGAACATAAGCCGGCCCACGTTGATACTGAGTCATTAAAAAAAAAAAAAAGAAAGAAGGTAAATAGTGAAATTGGACAAAGTTTGTTGACACCAACCATGCTAATTAATAAATGAGATATTTTAAATCCAAAAGAGAATCGGAATAATTTTTATATTTTTGACCAGACACATGAGAAGACAGTCACATCACGTGGTATTGTGTTTTTGGCAATGAAGTACACCACGTAGTCTCCGTGTTTTGACTATGATTGCGTGTAGTAGGTACCTCCCCCCTCCCCCCCTCTTTATGCATCGTGTAGTATGTACTTATAAGATAAGTTTATCATCGAATGGGTTTCAAAGGCACCAAATTTAATTAACTAATATTAAAAAGCCACTTTGGTATTATTATTGTTGTTGTGCTCTTATTCTGCTGTGCAGATAGAAGTAATTGTGATGAAAAAAGGCATTTACATATTATGATGTTTAACAAATGGCAAGTCTATTATCACACTTTTGTTTATCATTTGCACTAATTTTTTAAATATAAATACTTGTAAACTTTTAAAATTTAAATTTAGGATGATATTTTAAAAAATTATGACACCTTTTAGTTTTTTAGCTTTTTAATACAAGAGCCTCCTAAACTCAAAACAAATTAGTGAAATTAACCCTGAACTCAATGTTTTGGAGCAAAATCCTCTAACGTCCCCTAATATTAGTTTTGTTAGAAAAAAAAATATTTCTATTAATTTTTTTTATAGTTAAGTCTATATTCTTATATTTGTAGCTTTCAAGTCCTCATTCTTATACTTTTATTTCACATTAATCTATTTTAATCTTTTCTGTCTACCTGCCGTTAATTACCACTTACCCAAAACATGCTCATCTCAGTAGGGGTAAAATTGGAAACAAAGGGAAATTATTATTTAATAAAAAAATAATTATGTTATTATTTTCATTCAAGGCAGATTTAAGAAATTAAAAAATTTTATATGCTTCCATTATGGATCTACTTTGGTCGAAGTATTAATATATCTAGATAAGAGGTATATGAATATATACCAATTTTATGGGATATATATTGCCAACTTTATATTTTGTCATTCCAATTTTACGAGCAGAAAAGATTAAAAGGAATTAACTTAAAACAAAAATATAAGAATGAGGACATAAAATACACAAATAAAATAATGGAGACTTAACCATAAAAAAATTAACAGAAACACCTTTTTTTTTAAACAAAACTAATATTAGGAGACTTCAGAGTGTTTTGTTCCAATTAAATTTGGTTCAGGGTTAATTTTAAAAAATTATTCCGAGTCCAGGGGATTTTTATTTTAAAAGTCCTAGTTTTTCTCTGTTTGTTGATAGAATGACTATTATAGACTTATAGTAATTGTAGTCGAAACTTATACATAACGATTTTTGTTTTTTTTTAAAAGTAGGGCTTAACTAATGACCTCCACTTATCACAAATTGAAGGAAAATATCTAGTGCTACTCAATTCCCACCTCATCCCCTTAGGGATAATAAATTTTCACGTATACTCCTGGTGTGACTCGAACCTACATAACGATTTAAGTGCATATAACACATACTACATAATTAAGGGAAAAACATAAAATAAACAAAACAAAACCCACAATTAATGAGAAGATTTAACTTCAGCAGCCACGCATGCTCATAATTAATAGAAACAAACTAAAATAATGGTTGCAACAGCAAAAAATTATTAGACATAAAAGCCAGTAGCTCTTTTTCCTTTCATATTTTGTTGTTGATTTCAATTTTTTATTTTGTTTTTGTATTTGGTATTTTCGGTTTTTTTTTTTTTTCTTTTGAAGATTTTTGATCTCAAGTTAGTGGAGTAAACTTTGACTTTAGTTAGAACAAAGTAATAAAAATTGATGAATAGCTCTTTTTTCTTGTTAATGTTGAATACAGTCACTCTACATATGAGCTCTATTCTAATTTTAAATACCATTTAAATTATGAAATAGTTTAGTTGAGTACACATGTTAAGGAATAAGAATAAAGTAAGGATGGCAATAGGGCGGACTTGCTATCTCACCCCTATACCCGTGGAAAAAAAGAATACCCATACCTGTCGTATTTCTCCATTCAAAGAGGCGAGATAGATTCGGGTACCCCTCACACAGGTAAGCAGATACCCACAGCTACCTATACTTGATAAAAAAATTTAATTTGTTTTTAAAATCTAGTTTGAAGAATTTTGAAAAATGAGGGGGGAAAAAAAGAAAAAAGAAGAACTTAAAGAAAAAAAATGTAATATTAGTATCACATACTAAAATTAGTAATACTTCAATAATATAACTTAATTGTTATATATACACTTTATTTTATGATTTTATATGTATCTTTTATATATATATAAATATATATTTATTATATATGTAAATAGTCACAGAGGCTATAGGGCAGGCACCCCTAATACAGGTACCAGAATCGGGTTAACTTTTAAAGTACTACTTGCCCCATTATGGGTTGGTATCCGTGAGTAAATTGGTTTGTGGATAAAATTGTCATTCTTAGAAAGAAGTATATACATAGAAAAGAGAGTAGAAAATACAGTAATTCTACCACTTCTCTTAAGTAATAATCCAATAAATATTGATAAATAAATGAAAATACATTTTGAACAATAGATAATTAATTACATTTTTCGATATTCTAATGCTTTGGTAGCGTTTTAGTATGATTAATTTGCACATGTCAATTTTGATATTTATGTTTTTCTTGTGTTAACAGCCTACCAAAGTATGTATATCTGTCCAAGGCCCAAGATAGTGAGCAATTTACGCAAAGCCCAATAATGCAATAAGTCATACAAATCTTGCAAAAGAAAGCCTAATGATGTGTCAAGAACTGCTAAAAATAGTTTTTCCCGAATTTGAGTATTGACATGCCATTTACTTCTTCATAACATGTGATTTGGGAAGAGTTGTCAACAGATAGATTGTAGCCCTATCTCTTAGCTATCCAAAATTTTAAGAATCACCTCATTTTAACGTTCGTAGCAAAATTGGTGGCAAACATACTAAAGAATATTTGCTACGCTTATCAATACGTTCATATCATATTTCCATCCTGTACCCTCCCCTCCATTGATGCAATATTGCTCAGTGCTCCACAATCTACACAAACCGTACACATCCTCAAAGATAAACCATACAACTTTGGTGCATCATCATAAGTAGTAATTAAGGTGTAGAGTCAGTCTCTTTGTATTTGTGACTTGTCTGTGTCCATACATCCCTGTCGACAGGGATGGGCGCCAAACCAAATTAGGTTGCCATGGAGCAAATTAGTTCTCTTTTCTTTTTTTCTTTTTTTCTTTTTTCTTTTTTCTTTTTAAAGGAATGAATGGCGAAATGTTTAAGGGGCTGAGTAATTTACTTTAATATTTAAGCCATAGGTATATCATTTTAAAAGTAATAAATTGAACACTAAACTAAAAAATAAACAATAATGTTAACGTTATCTTCTCATTATAGAATAAAAATCAACTTGAAATTTAAATAATTATAATAATAAAGCACGTAGTATTTCTTTCAAAAAATCAAAAATTACTGGGCCAACTTAGTATTATTATGTTATGTTGTAGCTGTGATGTAGCCCTGTTGTACCTGTAGTTGTATTATGAGTAAGAAACAGTTTTGAGGGGGGAAAAAAATATTTAAAAATTTACCAAACACTTAAATATATTTTTTTTTTCCAAGTTCTTCATGGTAATTGTGGAGTGGGTGCGCATTGCCATGTCCCAAACCTTGCCAAATCTTGGATCTGTAGCCTGGTACTCGAATATTGACATTCCATATGCCCTCTTGAAAGGAATTCCTCCTTCAAGAACTGTATCTTTCAATTGGTGCCTATATATAGTACAAAACATCATCATGTCATTATTCCCTTTGGTACTCCTAGCTAGCCTTGTTCAACTATA
>JXTC01000696.1:60410-78709 GCA_002914845.1 Trema orientale
CATGAAAAAATTAGGATTTTTCTAAAAATTTTAAAAATAGAATGGTGATCAAAGAAGCTATCAGAGTTTTTACACTCTCTCTGCTCCAGGCTTTATATATATATAGATATATAGATTAGTAGAAATTGACATGAAAAGTGAGCCTATGAGATGACTTATTTTCTTTCATTGAGACAGCTCTGAGTGTGTCCTAAGCCTGCATAAAGTGATCCGAGTGTGAAAGGTCAAATGAAAGCAACTATTACACATATACATTAAGAGTTGACAATAAAGCGAAGCTACTAACAAATTTGAAATTCTAAACTGTTGTGATGTTTTAAGTTTCCTTTGAGTTATGTACCTTTTAGAGGATGTTGAGACAATATTGACCTCATTCAAAAGTTCTGCTTGTGTTTTAGTTTTGTTTTTGTGTTGTTTTTCTTAATTCTGTTTATTCATTTGTTATTTTTAGCTCGAGGACGAGCTTTAGTTTAAGTTTGAGGATATTTAATAAGTGTATTTTACACTTATCTTTACTATACTTTAAGCTTAAGAATTGCTCATCCTTGAGCTCTTTTTACTTGTTTTGTTGTTTTGGATGCATATTTCAGGAAAGAGATCGTTGAGCGAAGAATGTTGTTTTTTGGAGTTAATTTGGAGGTAAATCAAGGCGTTTAAGTGACAAAATTGCACAGTAACGAAAGAGGACCGGTGACAGAGCGCTAAGAGTGAAGTTAGAAGTGAGACAAGACGGCGCTGTTTCATCGAAGATGCGGCACTGCAGCCCCAAAAACATGGGGCTGCAGCCCCAAAGATGTGGCGCCGCAGCCCCAGAATCATGGGGGCCATAGTGCCAAACGCACGAGGCCGTAGCCCCAATCCCGTGGGGCTGCAGCCCCATTTTCTTGGCGTCGTGGCCCCAATTCCATGGGGCTGCAGTGCTAAGTTTATGGCACCGCGGCGCCAACTTGTGGCGCTGCAGCTTCGTTCTCATGGCGCTGCAGCGCCAACTTCCTGCCAGCAGTGGCATTGCAGCGCTAGTCTCGGCGTTGCAGCGCCAAAAAGTCGTAGAAAATCCAAATTTTGCTCGTGACAACTCCTCTATTTAAGCTCTCTTTCTGTCATCTGAAAAGGGAGGAAAAGAGGACGAAAACACTAGTAGCCAAGGGTTTCTAGAGCTACTCCAAGAGAGAAAACAACATCAAGAAAGAGGATTCAAGAAGGGAAAATCAGATTGGAAAGCTTCAAAAAGAGTTTTTCTTACCTTTTGCTCTTGTCTTTCTCTTCTATTTTCTATACTTGAATATGTATCTATTTTGTTATATCTATTGTGTTTTTCTTTGTATGAACATGAGCTAAACTTATTTTCTAAGGAGGTAATTGAACCTCTAATGTACTTCAACTATTTGGTTTTCTTCTATTGTTTTTGATATCCATGGTTGAGTTGTGATAAGTGAATTTTGTTCACTTATTTAATTTTGTTTTTATTTCTGTATTTGTTGGTTTTCCTCGTTTCTTTTATTTGATTTCGTGTTTTTACTCATTTTTTCTCAGGAATCAATTACTCCTAGAAGCATCGGAGAAGATTACCAAGATAGCTAGCTGAAAATGTGGCGTTTTTGAGCAGAAACATCAGCGCCACGGCATTCAAGGTTCTGGAATTTTTCCTCGAACCATCAGTGCCGCAGCGCCATGGCATTGTCCTCTTTTCTGCCTAGCACCGCGGTACTGCAAATACAGCACCACGGCACTATCGTGTTAGACAATTTTGGCAGCTAGCTCAGCGTCGCGGCGCTGCACAGCTAGCGCCGCGGCGCTATCCCGTGATCTGGCATTTTTGTCAAGTTTTAACCTAGCCTCCACAGGGGTATTTATAGGATCTTTTGGGGATCCGAAAGGGACATCTTTGGGGAGACGTTTTTCTGGAGTTTTCAGCAACTTTCAAGGAGAAAGAAGAGAGAGGAGAAGCATGTGAAGAGATACTTATCATTCCAAAAAGAGTTCTTCTCCCTTCCTTTTTATGTTTTCAATGTTTTCAATGTTGATTTTTGTTGGATTGTATTTGTTATTTTCTATCATGAACTAAAAGTTTTTCCTAGAGGAATGATGTAGTTTAACTTGAACCTATATCTTGAATATCAATGTTGGTTTTGTGATTTATTCTATTTGGTTATTTGTGTACTCTTGTTCATATTGTTTCTCATTTAATTGGTCACTTTTAGGATGTTGTTGATTCTAAAATTTTGACTTGAGAGAATAAAATTGTGGAATTGGGTGTAGAGTTACACAACCTAGAATTAAATAGAGTGTGAGAAAACCTTTTTAACCTTTGAAGTTTATTTTAGAGCTATCAAACTTAATGAACCTCCAATTTGCCAATTTTAGATAGAGATATTGAAATTGAGAATTTGGGGTATTTTCCTATTCATTCTTGAGAAAGAGAGTAGAATTACTTGTGAGCTCTAGCTTATAGCCATTTTGGGATTTGGTTCTTATTCGCATTGATAATTGAAGGACATAGGGGATAGTCAAATGAAATCAAACCTCTAGCATTTTTTACCATATTATTACTTCTTCCACTACATTGCTTTCGGCTTTATTCATTAATTGCTCTTTGAATTGTTTATTTTCAATTCTAGTATAATTATTCAAATACTACCATTGAATCAATTTTTCTAGATAAAATTAGGATTACTCAATTACGGTACTTAGTAGAATTTAATTCCAATCTCCGTAGATTCGACAATCCTATTTTCTATTTTACTACAAAACTTGACATCGTGCACTTACGGTCATTTTACGTGTATAATTTTAGCATAACAAGTTGATTGTTCTATCTTGAGTTTAATGCATCTATTTACTTGGCCATTAAATAGAGTTGTGTTGTGAAATCTATATGAACTTCGGAAGAAGAATATAAGTTTAGACATAGATAGAACGACATAAGATTGCCTAGTATAGGGTGAGTTTGCATAGGATAGGAATATACTTATGTAACTTGTGCAACCTTGTGTGAGAATGACCATAAATGAGTTTCATGTGGAAAATGTTCATAAGCATGCATGGATTTCCATTTACTGGGCTATTGCTCATTTAGTTCTTGTGATGCAGATGATTAGGGTGCATGATGAAGTTGGCTGAGCTATTCCACTCCAATGCGGTTCATATGCCAGTTTTGAAGAAGAAAGAGTTTTTGAGAACTTCTATATATTTTTGATATGTATATGTATGTAGTTGACCTTGTGGGAGTTTTAAAAAGAAGTAAAATGATGTTTTGTATTGTACAGGTTGTAAATATTTCTGTAATTTAAAAGAAAGGGATGTATCATGAAAGTGTTTTTCAGAACTAAATAGAAAGTTTAAATTTTCCTCTACTTTCCGCTTTTACGAGGTTAACGAGTGCCTTACAATCGTTCTCCAACGAAGGATTCAACTTGGTGCCCACTCACTTAATCAATCAAGAGCAAGAGCATAGACAAGAAGATCTAGGGTTGGAGATTTGATCACCATGTACAAGGAGATCAAGAAGGAGCACGCTATAAGAGGTAAACCCTAATCCCATCTCCAGGGTTTGTGCATCTAGATTTGATTTATGTTATACATGATCCTGTATATGATATATGCATGTAATATGGTTATGAAAACTATTTTCATGTAAAAATTTTAGAACTTAAATCCGCTAATTATTCCGCTGCGTTCATGATGTGATCATGTGTTTTCCATAGTTTGCATGCATGTATGTTTTTGCACTAAGTGTTAGGCAATTCCAGCATCTAGAACTTTCGGCTCTGCGGCGCCATTTTGGTGCTGCAGCGCCCACTTTTACCTAGTTTTCTCCATCTGATGGTGCTGCTTCACTCTATTGAGACCGATTTTTCCCATCTTTGCATGAAATTGGTCTAAATTACCTCGATTAAACCTCGATTTCTCTTCAAAAATTGGTATTCTCTAGTTCATAACTCCTCACCTGAAATATATACTAAAAACAACAAAATCGCATAAAAAGAGCTCAAAGACGAGCAATTCTTAAGCTTGAAAGGATAATAAAATTAAGTGTATAATCCACTAAATAGCTACATATAAGAGCAAAAGTCTACCTCTTGAAAGAAATTATCCAAATATTTTTTTTTTGAAAAAAAAGATTAAAGGAAAATAAGAATGAAGATAAGCGATGAGATGAATTTTTTTTTCTTTTTTTCTTTTCTATAAATATCCAAACGAAGTAGCTTAGTGAGAAAAACTAAGAATCAAGAAAGTAGAGTAAAAATTTGATATCGATCTAGGGCAAATAATACACAAAATTATTTATTTATAAAACATTTTTCCAAAATTTCACACAATTTTTAGACCCACAAACTAATTCATTTCTATTCTTTAAGACTTTCTTCATAGAAGGTAGTGTTTGGTTGAGGTTAATGGGTTTTGGAATGAAATTCTCATAGGAAATTATGGAGAATATGAGTGTTTTGGGTCCAATTTACTATTATAGTAGTGTTTTCCAGATTTACTTTTCTAGTAACAATTTTTCACATTTGTAGTAATTTTGGAGAGAGAAAATTTTATCATTCCAACATTGTCCATCTATCCACTTTTTTTCCGATGAGATGTACATCTCTTTTTAGGTGAGAAGTGTTTCTCACTTTCCTTTTTTTTCTACTTTTTTTTTTTGGCAGGTCCTTTCTTTTCTTTATTTTCCCCACCTCACAACGTAGAAACTCACCTCATCACTCACTTTTCTTTCTTTTCTTTCTTTTTGTTTTTTCAATGGACTTTTCTTATCTTTTCAAACAAAGCTCCGCTCATGGCTTCCAAAGAGAGAAGGAAGCTTTGTGAGTTAGATATCTTCCAAAAATAGAGAGAGAGGAAGAAGAGGAAAAGAAAATTGAGAAGTGGTCTGGTGTGATAGCCTAGGAAAGTTAGTTGCGGTTAGGGTCCCTGGATAAACACATTGTCGTGATAGGAGAGGCCTCAACGATGAGGTTGCTCATAGCTTCTAGAGAGAGAAATAAGATTTATGAGATATAGATCTTCCGTAAAAATAATGGGAAAATAGAGAGAGAGAAAGAGAGAGAGAGAGAGGAAGTTAGGGAGTGATTTAATAATAGAGTCAGAGAAGTAGTTGTGTGAGTGTATAAACATTAGTCACAATTTTATGACTGATGATTACAATTTATTTTACATCATTACAAATATTGTGAGTTTTTGAAGAATTGGGCAATGTCACAATTTTGTGACTGATGGTCACATATGTCAGAAATTTTGTGGTACATTATGATTAGAAGTAGTTAAAAATTTGTGTGACTATATATCACAATATTTATGACACCTTTTCTATGTATCACAATATTTATAACACATTTTCCAGTTATGTTTTCTATTGTTATGTTAGTCACATTTTTATTGTAAGTTGTCACAATGTGGTAACTAATAGTTAGATTCTGTTTTATATCATTACAAATATTTATAAATCTTTTTTTCTTTTCAAAACATGGATAGAGTTTTCCTAAGTTTCAATCCCATTACGTACAACAAATTATGGACCAGAGAGTCATTCTAGAAGCCATGTGCAACATCAGTTTATTGTTTTGAGATATGTGACTAGAGTATATGATGCAGCATCACACATGTTGTGATTCAAGGTCACAAATTTTATGATAGTTATAATTTATGATAAACTCTTATTTAATATATGCATCTAGTTTAAGAGTTTCATATTTGTGACGAGTGATAACAAAGGATAGAGAACCTGATACTCTGTTCATTTTGATTTGTTTAGTCACACTCTTTTTATCTTCTTCGCACACTGATAGTCATATTTAGTGTAACTAATAGTTACATGTTTGTGATTGGTGGTAATAAAAGATAAAGAACCTGATACTTGATTCATTTTGATTTGTTTAGTCACAAACTTTTTATCTTCTTCATATACTAAGAGTCACATGTTTGTGACGGACAGTAACAAAAGATAAAGAACCTGTCATTTAATATCCACTTCTTCTTCTTCCTCGGTCATCACTAATTTTCCTTCCTTTAAATTTGAATAAACAAACAAATGCATCACTTATTGCACAATTGATTTTTTTTGTCCCTCCAAAAACAAACGAAAAGTAAAGAAAAAAATAGGAAAAAACAAAACCAAAACGTCCATTACCAGTTGCCAGTTCTCATTTTTTTTAAAAAGTGCTGACAGGATCCACTCTAATCAAGGTGTCAATCAAAGCCAATTGTACAATTACTTGCACCGTTTATGTCTCGCTATATAAAGGCTTACAACCTGGTGTAAAGAGGACGGTGCAATAGAATCAATATATCCCCTTCTCTTTAAAATTGTCTTTTCTTTCTTTATTTGTGCTGAAGTTCATCCATTTTCGTACATCCCTAGAGCTCATTTAATACAATTAACTCTTCCTTTCTCTCTCTCTCTCTCTCTCTATCTCTCTCTCTCTCTCATATACTATCAATTCAATAAATGCTTTCCCTTTTCCACGATGACAAGGCCAGAAGCCTTATAGATCCCATTTTGCTTTTAGCCTTTTCTTGCATTTGTCTGGTTACTTTTTTTTTTCCTTTCTTGGTTACCTTTTCTTGCATTTAATGGTCACCTTTTTCTTTCCTTGATGTTCAACCGTGGCCCCACTTGTCTTCATATTATCCTCTCAGACCTCTCCATACACATATATATATATAAACTTAACCATCCCATCTCAATCTCTTTACTAATCTGTAACTACAAACTGTCAACACCATCTCATACGCAGCCGTGACCAATCTTTTGGTCTTTTTCTTACCATTTACGTGTATATATATATATATGTATCTGTGTGTTTCTTTACACGTTCATGCATGTAGAATTTAGTCAATATATCCATAGTTTTGTCATATCTCTAAATATTTATATAGGCTTAGATAATTTTGCATATGTTCACTTTTAGGTCTATTTTTACCTTTTTGTATTCCTAGGCCCAATATCTAAGTTTACATCATTTTACTTTCATTCAAATACTTTTACATCACATTTGTACTAATTTATCATTTTTATGTCACTTTTTCTACTAATTTGTACAACAAGTTTCTGTGCACGCAGTTTCTAATTCATGTACTTCAGTGATCTTTGGATACCGAGCTATTCTCCACAATCTCGTGCTTGACCTGTAGCACAAGTTCGAGGTTTTGTGCTCTCTACATTTTATATTTATATTTATATATATATATATATCTCTACCTTGGCGAGTAATTTGTATTGCTGCTCTAAGTGCAATCAGTAACTACGCATCCTTCCCCGTAAAGTAATCTGTATTGCTGCTTTAAGTGCAATCGGTTACTTTACTCCTCTTTTAATTATTGTGCGCATTTATTTAGTGATCTGTGTTGTTTTCCCTTGCAACCGGTCACACTGCTTTATTTAAATTTAAGTACTTTAATTTTAGTTATTTATTATTATTTACGATGATATGGCTGGATTTACCGCCTCGTAATTCTAACCCATCTAACTAACTAAAACTGGCATATGGACGGTATCGCCTTCGTCAGTTTCTAACTATTTATTTTTCTGTACTTTATTTCTGTTGCTAACTTCTAGTTGACGCTATGGTCAGTTTATTCGCCTCAGTCAACTAGTAATATTTAAATTCCTGTCTATTTATTTATTGCATTATTATATTACTTCTAGTCTTCAGTTAACAATATGGTCGGTTTATTCGCCTCCGTCAACTTTCAATATTATTTTATTTCTGCTGCACACTAAGTGAGTCATCCTTGCAACCACCAATCTTGTCGAGATACGTAGGAAGAGTTGTTCTTATTGCAACCGCCTATCTTGTTTCGACACGTGGAGTGTTGTGACGACCCTTTCTGCTGTGCATTCTAATGGTATAACTCAATTATCTTCTGTTTTGTTTTAATTAAGTACAGGTCATACTAATTAATCCAGAGCACAACTCCGACCCCGAACATTAAAAGGCGACTCCACTGGGGAGTAGCCAAAGGGAAACTGACGTTTCTTCGGGATTCCCAAGATCCGTAAGAGCATCTTCACCCGGCAGTGTACTATTACTCTGCACGCTCCATTTCTCAACATCCGGCGGGGTACCGTTACTCTGTCCCTTTCATTTTTCGACACTTGACGGTGTACCGTTACTCTGTCCGGTATACCGGTACTCTGCTCGTTTCATTTTTTGATACTTGACGGTGTACCGTTACTCTGTCCGGTATACCGTTACTTTGTCCATTTCATTTTCGATACCTAACGGTATACCGTTACTCTTTCTAGTATACTATTATTCTGCTCGTTTCATCTTTCGACGCTTGATGGTGTGCCGTTATTCTGTCATCCTCTCGAAACTCCATCAAATTTCTTTTAATTTTTCGTCTAGAAACTTCTGTCAAATTTCTATCCCTCCTCTTTCCGGAACTTTCCTCCAAAAAAAAAAAAAAAATAGATTTCTCATTTCTTTCTTTTCTTCCTTTCCTTAAAATGGCGGACGAGCAAAATCCGGTAATCAATGCCGAAGCTCAATCTCTTCTTGCTAAATTAGCAGCCTCACTAGACAGTATGAGACAAACTCAAGCAGACATGCAATTATCTCATGCTGAAATTCTCCAAAGAATTACCAACATCGAAAAATCTCATGGAGCTGGACCTTCTACTCCAGCTCCACCTTACAACAACACTTCTCATGCCTCAAATCAAGACCATACCAATCCTACTGCCACAACTTTAACTGGTACTGATAATGAAGTTTCCAAAAGTTTTATTACAAAAGAAGAACTACAGGAAATGCTCAAGTCTGAAGCAGAAAAAGCTAGCAAGATTGTTGCTGCAGTGGACTTCCAGCCTCCATATCCTGCCAGTATTCTTTCCAAGCCATATCCAAAGGATTATACTAATCCTCGATTTAAGAAATTCGATGGGAAGAAAGGAAATGCTAGGGAATATGTCATTGGTTTCCTAGATGATCTGGGAGTCTACGCTAGTGACCATGAATTAAGGCTGAGAGAATTCTCAAAATCTCTCACCAACCGAGCATATTCTTGGTTCGTCAATTTACCAGCAGGCAGTATTGGTACCTGGGAAGAGTTGGTAGCGACATTTTGCACAAAATTCTTTGCAGTAGAACGCAAGTTGGGCTTATCTGATCTCTCCAGCACAACACAGAGAGGAGGTGAATCACTTACAGCCTATGTAAATAGATTCAAAAAAGTAGCTCTTGACTGCAAAGAAATTATCTCAGAAGAAGAATTAATTCGAGTGTGCATCAATGGAATGCAAGCTGAATACAAAGTTCATATTGAAAATCATATGAGCTCAAACTTTGCCGAACTAATGTTCAGAGTCAGCAATACTGAAGCAACAGTAGCAAAAATGCGCAAAACTATGCCTAATAAAAGAATTACTACTGAAAATTGGAACAGACCACCTTTTTCCAAAAGAAGGAAAGAGGTTGCTACAGTTGATCAACGGCAACGAGATAGAAGAGATCAACCAATTCCGCCAGAAATACCACTCGCCAAAGATAGAATCAATATTTTGGTGCGAGCCTGGATAGAAGATGGTATTCTAAAATGCCCACAGCCCAGGAGACAACCAACACAAGAAGCAATGTAAGATCCCAAATATTGCTTCTACATAAAAGAGTGCACCATGCCACATCGGACTGTTATATTGTCCGAAGAGTTTATCATGTAAAAGCTCAACGGGGAGAAATTCTGATTGGGCAACAACAACAAAGGGTTGAAAATAATCCTTTTCCCAATCATGAAAGAGGACAAGTAAATGTATGCACGGCTATTGATCCAACTATCGACGATCCGGCCAATGAAGAACCATCAAAAGGAGAAGAAATCAATACAATGATGGAAAATCTCATGAAGTCTCAAGCTTTCAAAAATTTGTTCGACACTTTTGAATTTGGAGATGAAGCTCGTAAAGAAGCTACACAAGCAATCTTCAAGATATCTCAACAGTTTGGTCCACAATACTGCTCCATTAACCATGCTGTTGGTCGAATTGCCAAGAAAGATGAGGATACAATCACATTTTCCAAGAAAGATGCCCAAGTTATGAACTTCAATCATAACAAGCCACTCTATGTGGAAGCTAAAGTAAATGGCATTTCCTTCAAACGAGCTTTGGTAGACAATGGCTCATCAGTTAATCTCATGTCTTGGCAAGTTTTCAAAGCAGCCGGAATTCCAGAAAGTAAACTGATCATGCAAACTACATCACTTGTCACTTTTGCATCAAGTTCCCATACTACAAAAGGGTATGTTAATGTGGATTTACAAGTTGGACCCATCCGGGCACCAACTAAATTCTTTGTAATTGATATGGATGTGTCCTATAATTTACTGCTTGGAAGGCCATGGATTCACCATAATCAAGTGGTACCTTCTACTTTGCATCAGTGTCTAAAAGCGATAAGAGGCAAAAGAGAAATTCTAGTGCCTGCAACGAAAGCTCCATTTACCTAACAAGAAGTTTTTTGGGCAGAGGCTACATTCTTTGATGGTATTTTTGATGGGCCAAATGAGACGAAGCCACAAGGAGTATTGTTGCACGCAACTATCGATGCAGTTGGGTCATCCTCAAACAACATGATGGAGATTGATTCAATAAACTCAAATGAATCTTCTCTTCAGCGAATTATTCTACCCGACGGGAGAATCATTTATCAATTATGAAGATGTGGCGAGGCCAGCAATGACCTCGCGAGCTTTGAAAAAGTTTTTCTTACTCAGAATTCAAAACCAGTAGAAGCCATTCCACTCGCTCCAGAAAAATTACAAGACGAGCCCAAGAATCCTCAAGATGGGCTCAAGAAGGTAAATTTGACAGAAGATGGAGAAGAAACGTCAACATTTATTTCTGCCAAATTAGAGCCAAATTTTGAAGCAGCTCTAATCAAATTGCTGAAAGAATATCATGATATTTTTACATGGACCTACAAAGACATGCCAGGATTAAGCAGTAAGTTAATCACACACAAGCTTACTGTAAATTCTATTTTCAAGCCAGTTAAGCAAACTGCGAGGAATTTCAGCAATCAAATTCAGCTGCAAATCAAGAAGGAGATAGAAAAATTGTTAGAAGCTGGGTTCATAAGACCATGTATACATGCGACGTGGTTGGCAAATATAGTACCAATGAGAAAGAAAAATGGGCAAATCAGAATTTGTGTAGATTTCAGAGATTTAAACAAAGTGTGCCCAAAAGATGATTTTCTACTGCCAAATCTAGATATGCTTGTCGATGCAACGGCCAACCATGAAATGTTCTCATTCATGGATGGATTCAGTAGCTATAATCAAATCAAGATGGATCCAGAAGATGCCAAAAAGACTGCTTTCAGAACTTCACTTGGTAATTTCTACTACACTGTAATGCCATTTGGATTGAAAAATGCAGGAGCCACCTATCAACGGGCAATGACAGCAATCTTTCACGATATGATCCATGACTACGTGGAAGACTATGTCGATGATTTGGTGGTGAAATCTAAAAGAAAAGAACCACACTTGGATCACTTGAGAAAAATATTTGAAAGATGCAGAAAATATGACCTCAAGATGAATCCCTTGAAATGCGCTTTCGGAGTCACAGAAGGCAAGTTTCTTGGATTCGTGGTCCACAAAGATGGAATCAAGATTGATGAAGATAAAGCAAAGGCAATAATGGAGATCAAACCACCTCAAGATCTCAAACAATTGAGAGGATTCATTGGAAAGATTTCCTATCTTAGGAGATTTATTCCAGCTCTAGCCAGTATTATCAAGCCTCTTCATTAATTGACCAAAAAAGATACGAAGTACAAATAGGGTCCTGAGTATGATTATGCTTTTGAAGAAATCAAGAAGATTCTCATCAACTCGCAAGTTATGGTTGCCCCATCTCCAGAAAAAGAACTATTAATTTACTTGGCAGCATCTGACGAATCTGTTGGGATATTAATAGCACAAGACTATGAAGGCTTGGAGAAACCGGTTTATTACTTAAGCCGTCTACTCAGAAGTTCGGAGAAAAATTACTCTCTCCCAGACAAGCTTTGTGTTGCACTGATGTATGCAATACAAAAACTTCGACACTACATGGTCACTCACAGAATTAGAGTAATCACGAATTCTGATCCGATCAAGCTCCTACTATAAAAGCCTATCCTAACTGGTCGTTATGCCAAATGGATGCTCGCACTTAGTGAACTTGATATCACTGTCAAGAAGCCAAAGGCTATCAAGAGTCAAGCTCTAGTCGAGTTGCTTAAATACACTAAGCATGATTTGGAGGAAATAATGTCTGTAGAAGACAAAGAGTATTGTTGGATACTCTATTTTCATAGTGCCTCCACACGTAATAAAGGAAGTGCCGGAATTGTTCTGTCAAACGATTAAGGTGAAATCTTCAAGAAAGCTGTTAAATTAGCTTTTCCTTGCTCCAACAACGAAGCTGAATACGAGGCCTTGGCTATTGGATTAGATCTGGCCAAGGAAATGAAGATTTCAAAATTTAAAATATGTGGAGACTCTAACTTAGTCATCAGACAGCTTAACATAGACTTTGCTGTCAAGGAGCCGAATTTGGTCAAATACCGAGAAGAAATATAAGAAAAGCTCTATAATTTCAAAAATTATGAACTGGAATATGTTCCCAGATCTCAGAACAAATATGCAGATGCTCTGGCAACTCTAGTACTGAAAATGGGTCATACGGATGAAGATCTTATTCAAATTCCACTACAGACCAAGTCAGAGCCAATACACTCATCAAGGCAATAATCAAATGGGTGGATCCAATCTATTAAAGAAAAGCTAGAAAGTCCAGAAGTCAAAGATATCGGAGAAATCAAAGCATTCATGCTAATCAACGATCAAGTTTACAAGAGATTCTCCGATGGAGTTCTAGCAAAATGCATTGATGAACAATTTGGAAGAAAAGTGTTAGACGAAGTCTATTCTAAAATTTGTGGTTTAGATAGACCAACACTAGCTAGAAGAATCCAATGACTTGGATACTTTTGGCCTGAGTTAAGAAAGCAAGTTAATGAGCTACAAAAAAATTGCAAGCAATGCCAGCTTATGATTGATCCCAAAGAAAGCTTCTTTGTGGAAGAAGAAGACTGGAGAAGAATTTACATTGACTATATCATTCATGGCCAACTGCCTGATGATACTTCTTCAGCTATTCTCATCAAACGAAAAGCAGACAGATTCTTTGTTCAGAATAACTTGCTTTTCAGAAAAAGCTTTCAAGGAAAGGTCTTGAGATGTTTAGGACCCAATGAGATAAAAATAGTCCTAAAAGAAGTTCACGCTGGAGACTGTGGTGGCCATATGGGTGGAAGACATTTGTTTGAGTAGTTGATCACTATTGGATACTATTGGCCGACGATGGAAAATGATACCATGGAATTTGTCCGAAAATGTAACGCCTGCCAAAAACATGGAAATTTGATACATGTACCCACTGTCGAAATGGGGAGTATCACATCACCATGGCCATTCCACACCTGGTCGATTGATCTCATTGGACCTATCAGTCCTCCTTCAAAAGGAAAGATCTGGATTTTAGCAGCTACAGAAAATTTCACAAAATGGTCTGAGGCTATTTCTCTCAAGAGGGCCACTTCAAAAGCTGCTAGCCAATTTGTGCAAGAAAATATCATCTGCCGCTTTGGCGTACCCCGAAGAATACTGTCTGATAATGGGACACCATTTATTGGACAACAGTTTGAGTCACTGCTAGAAAGATATCAAATCTTCCATGGAAAATCCACCAGATATTATCCTCAAGGAAATGGAGCCATAGAAGCATTCAACAAAACTTTGGTGGCCATCATCAGAAAAATGATTGAGGAAAAATCGATCAGATAGGACGATTGTCTACCTCTTGCTCTTTGGGCTTACAGAGCTACCAAGCATACTACTACTAAAGAAACTCCATTTTCTTTAGTATATGGAACTGAAACTCTATGGCCTGTGGAGTTAAACACACCGTCTACTAAGATGGTACTCAGTGGAACGGAAAACTCTCGAGAATTTGATCTCGAAATTTTGGAAGATCAAAGAGCATAAGTACAAGATAGGGTTCGAAACTATCAAAGGAAAATTACTCGAGCCTACAACAAATTGGTACGAGCCAGAAATTTTCAAGAAGGCGACTTAGTACTCAAAGCAGCTGATCACATTATGAAAGGAATGCATACTGCTAAGTTCACACCAAATTGGGAAGGACCTTATCAAATTACGGATATCCAATCTAGTGGGTACTGCACTCTCAAAAACCTGAATACAGGTACACTTTCTGCACCAACCAACTTAAAATTCATCAAGAAATATTTCTTATAGTTTTCTAGACATCTCTATATCTAGGAACTATATTATGGATGAATTTTTTTTCATCTTATAATAAATGGTTAGTATTCATTCATCTTAGATTGCATTCATAAAAGATCTCTATCTAAGCAATCTATACTTTTTTATCGTGATAGTTGTACAAATCCAAAGTAGGGTAAAAGCTACGCCCAAAAGTATTCTTTGGTATGAGCATTTTGCTGCCAAGATACATTGGAACTGGGGACTGTTAGTATAAACCCGAAAATTGGATATTTTCTGATAACATCTTTTGGTTCAAGCCTATGCTGCCAATAATATCGGAAACAATGAATCGAGATTAGATTATACTAAGCCTGAAAGTACCCCTTGGTATGAGCTTATGCTACCGGCAGGTACATTGGAACCAGGATTTGTCAGTATATATCCTAATCGATGCTCTTGTACAACTCAGGTTTAAAATATAAATTGGGCGCACACCCCAATCTAAACTGGGCGCACACCCCAGTCTAAACATATAATTGGGCGCACACCCCATTCTAAAATAATTTGGGTGCATACCCCAATTTTAAAAATATTTGGCTTCTATTATTTCAAAGTCCAATTAACTGATAATAAATTATCATTTAGTCCAATATTGAAATTTTTATTAATTTTATATTTTTCTTTGCATTGGACTAATCTCTTATTTTGCATATTCTCACACTGCTCACGTGGCTCGCACGCGAGAAAAACATACACAAACAAGCACGCTTATGGTGACGAAGCGGCGATATCAAGACTGAAGTTTGTCATCTCTGCAAAAATTTTCACTAACAAGCAGGACATCAGAATAGCCAGTCTAGGCAATATTCAAGCTAAACTCCAAAATTTGCTGCTCACATGCAACGTACTCTTTTTCCTTTCTAGAGATTTTTCCCACTGGGTTTTTCTCTAGTAAGGTTTTAATGAGGCGTTGTTTGGGTTGGGCCAATCCAATAGAAATGTTTTGGCATGACTATCTGGAACCCAACTAGAGCTAGCTATCTGCTACTTGGAGCTTGCCTACAGATGACAACAGTCGTTCTTTTCGGATTTAAAGAAAATTAGATTATCTTACAAGTAGGTGCCAACCTAGTTGGGATGTGCCTGTAAGATAATTGCGCTTCATCTTTTCTCAAAAATTCATCCAAAAGAAGACATTCCCTCTCTATGAATGTGGTGTTTCCAAGACTTATTTGAAGACCATATTCATAAAAATTTTCACATTAGTGAGCTCTAGGGAATGATCACATTCACTATGGCTCAGGGGACTTAATGTTTTGGGGTGTGACAATTTTTTATAATTAGTCACTAACTAAAAATGTTAAGTCACAAATAATGTGATAATTGTGCAATTTGTGGTCAATTAAGAAAATTTGACGTGTCAATTTTTTATTGGAGGACTGGCAATTTCATACCACATCATCAAGAAATTTGTGCCACATTATCATGATGCCACATGTCACAACACAACTAGAGCCATGTGTCAAGTTTTCATTTGACCTCTTCATGGTATATGTGTCAATATCTAAAGTTTCATTTTATTTTGATAAGGGCATGTGGCTTGCAAGGTGTCAATCAAAGCCAATTGTACAATTACTTGCACCGTTTATGTCTAGCCTATATAAAGGCTTACAACCTGGTGTAAAGAGGACGGTGCAATAGAATTAATATATCCCCTTCTCTTTAAAATTGTCTTTTCTTTCTTTATTTGTGCTGAAGCTCATCCATTTTCGTACATCCCTAGAGCTCATTTAATACAATTAACTCTTCCTTTCTCTCTCTCTCTCTCTCATATACTATCAATTCAATAAATGCTTTCCCTTTTCCACGATGACAAGGCCAGAAGCTTTATAGATCCCATTTTGCTTTTAGCCTTTTCTTGCATTTGTCTGGTTACTTTTTTTTTTCCTTTCTTGGTTACCTTTTCTTGCATTTAATGGTCACCTTTTTCTTTCCTTGATGTTCAACCGTGGCCCCACTTGTCTTCATATTATCCTCTCCATACATATATATATATATATATATATATATATAAACTTAACCATCCCATCTCAATCTCTTTACTAATCTGTAACTCCAAATTGTCAATACCATCTCACACGCAACCGTGACCAATCTTTTGGTCTTTTTCTTACCATTTACGTGTGTGTATATATATATATATATATATGAGTTTGGTTTAAATGGTTACAACAATATTTATCTATGGATGATTACAATAATTTAAACTGTTAGATCTATATTTTACGGTGGTGATTAGTTTAGTGGTTATCCAAAAAAATTTAATGCTATTTATCAGCATCAAAAAAATTTAATGTTATCACTATTTTTTTTAGTATCCATTCATGGTCACAAAAAAATTGAAACCATTGAGAAGTCCTCTATATATATAAAGAGAGTAGAAAACAGAGTAATTCTAGCATTTTTTTTAAGTAATTATCCAATAAATATGAATTATAATTATTTTTATTAATGACATGCAAAAGGAGTTAAATTTTACTCCTAAACGTGCAATGATTTATCATTATTATGTTACTATCTTTAGAATAATGATAAAGACATCAAAATCTTGTACAAAATATTTACACTAGTTCATGTAGTACGCATTTTAACTACTTTTTATTTAAAAATAGGATCACATCATTTAAATTTATGTGGTTAAAATGATACAACATTACTAGTGTAAGTTTTTGTACAAGATTTTAGTGTCTCAATCTTTATTTCTATTTTTATCATCATCATTATAATTATAATAATAATAATAATAATAATTATTATTATTATTATTACTAATTAGAAACAATATCCAAAATATACCCACAACGTTTTTCAATTCTAGTTAAACCAGTTTATAAATTTCATAATTTTTAATTAGAAACAATATCCAAAATATACCCACAACGTTTTTCAATCCTAGTTAAACCAGTTTATAAATTTCATAATTTTTAATTAGAAACAATATCCAAAATATATCTACAACGTTTTTCAATCCTAGTAAGACCAGTTTATAAATTTCATAATAAAAAATTTAAATGCAGAATTTAGTGTTTTTTTTAATATATGGAATGTTTAATGTTTCACAAAAGAAATCTTCACATTATATATATACTAAAGCTAAGCAGAAAAGAACTGTTCAAGTACTCTGCTTTTACTGTACAAAAAACAGTGCCGTTTTTTTTTTCTTTTTTTAATTTTTTTCCCGTAGTTTTTAGTGGCCTTATTTGACGTTTTTGTCCTTGGAGTATAATGCAGGTGGGTTATTGGGTGCAGGGTTGTTTCGTCATTTTACTAAGGTAAATGTAGGGTTTTTGAGAATTTTGTGTGGCTTTGCTAATTCCGCCTCACTGCTCATCATCACTTCTTTGCGTTATTTTGATGCTTTCTTGGTTATTTGTCTTCTCGGTTCTTCTTCTTCTTCTCTCTCTCCTTTTTGTATCTGATGCTTCTCTCTTTTATTTCCTTAAGATCGTTTCTCTCTCTCTTTGTCTGTTTAGTTTGTAATCGTTTTTTTTGGATCTCTTCCTTCGCCTTCGATGGTTCTTCTCGGTGTTATTCGATTTGTTCTTTTTTCCCTTTTTTTTATCTTTCTAATCTTATCTACTGTTGTTTGATATTTGGTTTGTTGATTCAGATCTGATTGCCTACATCTAGACTTTGCTGCAATTTAGCCATCCTCGATCTTTTTGTTGGTTTGGTGGTCTGCTCTCTTTGTTCGGTACTATTTTTCCCTGTAATTTTGTTTGGTTATAATTATTACTTTTTTGGTGCTGTCTTTTTCTGTGCTCTGGATTTTTGTATAGTTGATCTTTCCCCTCCCTTCCATATATGTATCGTTAACAGATTTGTTGTTGTTGATCATTATCCCAATTTCTGCTTTATCTGATCTGTAGGTTTACATTTATGGGATGAGACATGTTATCTAATTCTTTCTTGATATTTTCTTATTATGTAAATTGAAAGAAAGAAAGAGGAGT
>JXTC01000696.1:97954-109604 GCA_002914845.1 Trema orientale
GGGTACACGATGGAAATATGAACGTATTGACGAGGTGGCTTTTCTTTTTCCTTTTTTTTTTTTTTGGGGAAATCTGCATTCCTACCTAACCATACAAAAAAGATAAATAATCAAAACCTTGAATTTGGAGAAAAATTAGTCAACATTACTCCAACTAATAAATCAGATTTTTCAAATCCAAAAGAAAGAGAAGAGTGCTTTAAAATAATAATAAAAAAAAGAAAAGAAAAGAGAAGAGGAGAGTAAATCCAAGAATTGGGCTTAAACTTTGATTCAGGTATGATGTTTGATAGGGGTGGGGACAAGTGATCTCTATCGGTGATACTAAAGGGCAATCAATAAGATTAGAATATCTCCTTATCTAATCTCTAATTCTAACCATCCGGAATAGTATATGCCTGACGCAAATTAAAGAGATTAATGTGGCAGTAACAAAATCAGCGAGTGTACTATTAAGTATTGTTAATAGTTGTCTTGTTTCTATACTCGAAATTCAAAATCTGAGGCCATCTTGGAACTGCCATATTGTCTGAATTTGAGAGATCGTGTCAATATCATGCATATATGTTTTTAAAACAAATAAGGATCAGACGAAAATAACGAAAAATTCCAGCCAAAAAAAAAATTAACGAAAAAGAAAAAAAACGTGTCGAGAAACGTGCCTTTTTTGGTTTCTTTTGCCTTAAACTTCATACAAGTTAAGCTAACTTCGCTACCTAACCCTACCTACCCACTTTTGTTTGTGTTTTGTTTTTTTCTTATAAAAATTATTTTAACTTGATATCAAACCACAATGCTGCTACAGTAAACCCTGACCATTTTTCATTTTTATTTTTGAGTTCGAGAAATGGGCCCGGTCAAATTATTCAAATGCTGTATCCTCGATCTTAATAAAATCACGTTGGTGAAGTAAAATTAAATCTATCGCGAACGAACTGAATGAGAGGTATTCCTGATTCAGTGGCGACTTGCAACTGTGGTACATTAACGTGGAAAAGCCTATTACCGAGGGACGTGGCCATAATTGGAGCCTCAGACACACCTATATTACTCATCAATGGTCACAACCATTTGTTGGGAGTCCAGATTTGAGGCTTTAATTTCCTCCCCGTTTCACCATTAATTTCCCCATTTTTTTATCATCTCTTATATTTATTAGAACTTTAAGGCTGTGTTTGTAGAGAGGAAAGGAAACATGAGGGATAGAAAATTTGGGGAGATAAAAGAAATGCAAAGAAAAATAAAAGAAATACGTTCCCTCTATTGTTTGGTAAATATCAAAAAAAAAAAAAAAAGAAAGGCATAGTTTATTTTAAAATATCATTCTTTCATCTTATACATTATTAAATATTTATTTGTTAGGTCTTGCACCTACTTGATTCTCTGTTGGTGCAATATTATCAACGCTTTTTGGGAATTTTTTTATACGTGCTGTGCACATGTATGACATTGGTAGAGGTGGAAACAGAGAATCAAGTAGGTGAGAGACCTACTTTTTGGGAATTTTTTTATACGTGCTGTGCACATGTATGACATGTTTAGGGATGGCAATATAACCCATGGTTACGGATATCCGTGGTTATCCGATCCGAACAGAGAGGGGAAAAAACGCTCAAGCGGGTAAAACGTCCGGGACGGAGAATAACCGTACCGTAAATATGCGGGTATGGTGCGGGAACGGTATTAGCATAATCCGCACCGTACCCGCCCCGATAAATATTTACATAGAAAAATTATTATACATATAAATATCTATTTAGTTTTACATTATCTATATTCTTATATCTTTGGTAAAATAATGATTTTGGAGAGTCATATATACTTCCATACTTATATATTTAAATTTTAGAGTTTAAAAGTTATTAATATATTGTTGTGTTTAATATTTTGTTGATTATGAAAAGAATTTAGTATAATCATCTTAATTTTTTTCAATATTTTATTATTATCAATGGGTAATGGGTAACCACGATTTTCCCCGTTATCCATTGGTTAATACCCGCACCGTCCCCGCATCCAAAAGAATGGTTAATGGGGCGGGTATGGTATTGTGATTGGCTTTCGGGGATGGGGATGGTAATTGAAAAATCGTCCCCGATCCGCCCTGTTGCCATTCCTAAACATGTTATGTGGTAGAGGTGGAAACAGAGAATCAAGTAGGTGAGAGACCTAACAAACATGTGCACCAACAGAGAATCAAGTAGGTGCGAGACCTAACAAATAAATATTTAATAATGTATAAGATGAAAGAATGATATTTTAATAAACTATGCCTTTCTTTTCTTTTTTTTTTTTTGATATTTACCAAACAATAGAATACCTTTCTTGTTGTGTTGTGCTGTAGCCGCATGTAACCCTGTTGTAACTGTAGTTGTGTTGTGAGTAAGAAGCAATTGTGAAGGAAAAAAAAAAAGGTCTAGGTATTTGGTAAATTTAATCTACAAAACTGTTGTGCTGTTTAAAAGCAATATCTAAGTGTTTGATAAACTATAGATTATGAGCTAGTTTGGTATTGTTGTGCTGTAGCCCTGCTCTAGTTATGTTGTGGATAAGAAGCAGTTGTAGGAAAAAAAAGGTCTAGACATTTGGTAAATTTAATCTACAAAATTGTTGTGTTGTTTAAAAGTAACATCTAAGTGTTTAGTAAACTATAAATTATGTGTGCTATAACGTAATAATTTAGATAATTTGTATTATGGAAGCAGAATCAACTTTGAAAAGTAACCTTTATCATACTTTTTAAATTCTACTTAAATTGGCGGTTACGCAACAACTTTTAGAATATGCTGACCAAAAGCAAGAACTTGCCAAATGTCTCGCATTCTCGATTTTTTTGCTAACCACTTTTAAAAGCTAAAGTAGCAGTCATAATCAATCCTAAACGGGCCTTATGTGTCCTGTAAAGTAATATTTTGAACAATTTATCTTATGTAGATAGAATTAACTTTGAAAAGCAACACTTATCATGCTTTTCAAATTCTGCTTAAATTGGCAGTTCAGTAACTTTTAGAATCTATTGACCAAAATCAGGAACTTGCTAAATGCCCCCTACTCTCGATTTTTTCGCCAACTACTTTTAAAACTAAAAGCAGCAGTTATGGTTTTCAAATTTAATTTTTCTTAAATAAACCTTTTTATATCGATTATTTTGTTAATAAATATTAAAGAAAATTTATTAAAAATAAAAATATTTCCTTTTCTCCTCTATGCCCTTCAAGTTCTCTCTCTATCTCCAGAGAAAATCTCAACAATAATCTGAGCCAAAAAAAATGTTATAAAACTTAATTTAGTGGTCAAAAATAGTATAGAAAGATGCATGCATCAAAGGAAGAGAATGATATTTACATTTGAACTCTAAAGAAGAAAAAGGAAAGATTTTAAAAATAAGTAAGTAATTTCTGTGTTTAAATGTTATCGGTAATAAAATACTTTGTATATGATTTTTGAGTTATTCTTAGGTTGATTTGAGGGGAAAAAATATATATATATATAGATCAACTTTGGGAAATTCTAAAAATTTAGATTGTCCCGCTTGATAAACATCGAATTTTAGATGATTCATTCGATGGTGCACGATCAAAAAATTTTCTCATCATTTTCGATGCTATTCTCTGCAAAAATTTTGGATAATGTATCGAGTTGTTATCCAATTATGTATTCAATAAATTTCTATGTTATTTCGATGATGTTGTATTTATTGTTTGCATATTTCTTTTTTAGGGATATTGTTTGCATATTACATTTACATTTCTCAATGAAATTCGTTTATATATATATATTCAGTCTTTAACTTTTTTTTTTTTTGTTTGCAAATTTGTCTGGTGTCACTAAATTTTTTTTGAAAAGCACTGTTGAAATAGTCCTTTTTCAAAAAGAAATTCCTATTCTTATCCATTTTCCCATAAAATAGCAATTTCTGCTAACTATAATTTTTAGGTCCTTTACTTGCTAGCTCTTCACTTTCTCATAATAAATTGTTGACATCTAAAAGGTGCTTAACCTGACTATGCTATTTTTCTTTCTTTTGGCTAAAAAAGAACTTCATTAAACAAACGAAAGAAGAGAACAACCACTACGCCTAAAAGGGGAAGCACAAAATTTCAGAGAAACTTTACAAGAAATCATTAAAGATGAAGAAGAAGCTCTTAGAAATATCTATAATATATAGTTTTCTCGACCCTATGCTAATAACTTTTGCCTCAACTACAGTAAATTGTGTCCATTATTAGTGGCATTGTTACTGAGTTAAACCATTTTGTTTAATGTGGGCCGCTTTATGTTTTCGGCTTCTTTTCATTTTTCGCACAAGTAGAGCTCCAATATTTTCAAGCAAAAAAGGTACAGCACCGATTAGGCTACCCTTATCATTGAAATGTATGGTTGGTTTATACTGTTGAGCCACTAAGCATTACATCAATATGGACGTAACCAATCGAGAAGTATTTATGAGCATATCTGTTTTTTTTTTTTTTTTTCCTTTTTTGGATGGAATATTGACTGTAAAAGTGATCTAACTTTTAACTATATATGTATAGATAGGTGATGTTTTAATGGAGATTTTTATTTTTACTTTATGGATGGGTACTCTAATTTTAATGGAGATTTTTATTTTTACTTTATGGATGGGTACTCTAATTTTAATGGAGATTTTTATTTTTACTTTATGGATAGGTACTCTAATTTGAGCAATTGGATTTTAATCTAATGGCTAGAATAATATTAGTAGATTTATTAAAAAATTATTATAATTAATACATATATAAATATAGAAAACTATTTAAAATACAAAAAATGAATAACCTGATAAGTTGATCAAATTTTAATTATTTTCTTTTTTTTATAAGAAAATAAAACTAATGAAAAATACTTAATAATCCTAAATCACTCTCAACTATCTTATTTGTTGGGAAAAAAAACAACAAAAGATGTACAAATTTTAAGTTCATTCACACATAATTTTTTTTGAACAAATTTTCTTTCAATGTTGCTGCTTTATTCATAGGGTTTTTTTTTTCTTTTTTATCTAAGAAAATAATTTATTCATAATATGAAAATTATGCTACTTTGGATTTTACCTTTCGTATAGTAAAAGAATTTTTATGAAATATTGATGATACAATAGTATATATAGTTTTAAATTAAAGGTAACTAAAAAAAATTAAACTTTAAATTAAATTTTCAAAAGGGAAAGAAATAAAAAAAATGAATTAGAAATTAATATATTGAATGAGATGATTTGTTATTGTAGGTTTATTTCTAAATTAGTCAAATTTATCCATGCATAGAGTAAAAATAAAAATACTCATTGAAAATTCACTTATATACATATATTGCAAAAAATTTTTAAAAAAATAATAATAATAATAAAAAAAAAGATTCCTACCTGATCTCCATATATATGGAAAAACTTCCTCTTATCCCTTTCTTCTGTATTCCTATGTATATGTCCAAACGGTTTTTTTGACTGCTAATAAGTAATAATATGATGATACAATCTCAGAGGGGCTAAAGTAACTTACTTTAGTTTTTAAGTTATAAGTTACATAATTTGAAAACTAAACTAAAAAGTTAAATAATAAATAAAGAGCGCGTTTACAGTAGGGACGTCCCTACATAAAGTCCTGTCTATACACCGTTTGATGGAAATATGTGTATAAATAGATTCCCCACAGATTCTTATCAAATGGTGTATAAACAGAGACCTTACGTAGGGCGCCTCTACTATAGCCGCCTCCATAAATCAAAGTTATCTTTGGATCAATCAAAATTGGAAAATGAAAAATCAACTTAAAATTGAAATAAGATGATAAAAACAATAACATTTTCTTTAACAGACAAAGACAATTAAAAAAAAAAAAAAAAAAAAAAACGAAAGAAAGTACTGAATTTTAGGATTGAATTTATTTATCCCTTTTTCTTTTCTTTTGAATTTATTCAAGCTTCAATTTTTGGGACTTTAAAAATGAACAGTCTATTACCAAAAAAAAAAACAACATGAGTAGCCTAGTCACTTTTATTAGACAATACAAGCAACATGCAGTAAACGTAACCACATGAAATGTGAAAAGTCGAAACCAAATAAGTACGCCTACGGCAACGGCAGCTAGCTAGCTAGCTAAGGGACATGACACAAGGATAATAATTAATTAATTCTTGAGAAACTCCATGACATAGGTATTCAAAACACGACATATTACTTGGAAGCCTCGGAACCCAGCTCCCTTAACCAGGGCCTCAAACTCCTCCTCTGTCCTCTCCTTCCCGCTAGGGGTTTGGGCCAACATGATAATGTCAGAGTGGACAACCCCCTTAGTTATGGAGCTCGAGTCAAGGGACACAGGGACAATGCAGTCTGCCGCTATCACTTTTCCATTTTCTGGAAGCGCAGCATAGCAGTTCTTCAACAATGTCAAGCACCGCTCATCACTCCAATTATGCAAAATCGCCTGCACATATATGCGTGTATATATATAAATCATTTAATAAATACGAGTCAGAAATTGGATGTAATGTTTCAAAGAGTATTTACCAAAAAAAAAAACCCTTTTTTTTAATCTATTTAATAAATAACAATGTTTCTTTTCTTTTTCTTTCATTTTTGGCCTAAATGACTGTTTTTAAATACATAAATTACAAATATCAGCCTTATGTATCAACTGAATATTAATATATCATATATCAATTGTATATTATCTATATCAATATATATGTATTTTGTATGCTTATAAGCCTTATATGAGTATAAAAAATCTAATATATTAGTTTTGCACTTTTCCGACGAATTCGGCGTATTATAAGTGTTTAGAAATCTAAAATTTAATAAATAAGGACAAACTAAAATTTATTAAATAAGGACCCAAAATTCCCCTAGCTACTTGGCTAAGAATTGCCCTTTTTCCACTACCATCAAATCCTCAACAATAAGTGCCTAGTTGTAATTTTTTTACAGCCATCTCACTCACCTTCATGAAGACTGCATCTGCTTTCGGCACACTTGCAAACATGTCTCCTCCGACATGCTCTACACCTGTACTAACCACAATAATTCAGTAAATTTTCTTCAACCATTCTAAAATTTGATACGATTTTAAGTGAAATCTTACGTTCAAAAAACATGTGCCACCGTCAATTTTCCCTTTTTTTTTTCACTACTTCAAAGTAGTTTATAAAGAAATATATAATGGGAAAGATACATAATACCGGGGTACTGAGGAGCAGCTTTGACAATATGAGGCAAATCGTAGTTAATGCCCTTAATCGAGGGGTACGTGGAGATAATCACGCTAATGCTAGCTCCACTCCCACCACCGACATCAACCACCGAGTTGAGGCCTTCGAAGCCCTTGTATATTTCGAGCATTCTCTTCATGGTAATTGTGGAGTGGGTGCGCATTGCCCTGTCCCAAACCTTGCCAAATCTTGGATCTGTAGCCTGGTACTCGAATATTGACATTCCATATGCCCTCTTGAAAGGAACTCCTCCTTCGAGAACTGTATCTTTCAATTGGTGCCTATATATAGTACAAAACATCATCATGTCATTATTCCCTTTGGTACTCCTAGCTAGCCTTGTTCAACTATATAGTACGTTAAACCTTTAATTAGTCAAGGAAGTACCCTATCATTTATTATATTGATTGGGGAAGGATCTAAACCATTACCTTTTTTTTTTTTTTTCCAATAGTTTGATTGAAACAGGGAAAATCAGTCTTAGAAATCTACAACATAATACGACTTATCAAACGTGGCCTAATTAGTAAATTACCAGCTCTCGATGACGACCTTGTCGAGAACAAGAAGACACTGAGGAGCAAAAGTGCAGTCATGTTCGTTATTGAGGAAGAACTTGGAGACTGGGCTTAGCCCATAAAGCGACTCCACTTTGCCGTCAGGCAGGTCACGCAACGAGTAGGTCAGGAGAGAGTAGGTAGCGAGGAGTCTCAAAAGACGGTCGAGCATGACCGGGGCGTCCGGGTTGTTGGTTATCGGAAGCTGAGACGCGATGTCGGCTGGTGAAAGTAATGCGCCGGGGCCGGCTTTCGCAATAATCTCCAAGACATCGAGCTCTATGGCTGTCTTGAGGACCATAGGGAGGACCCAGGCGCTCGATAGCTGCATGGCGTTGAGGCATGCTTCTTCCTCCGAAGTTGGAGCCATCGCGGTTGAAGCCATTTTCAATTCGGATCCCGAAAATTTATACCCACAATTTTTTAAGTAGAAAGAAGATCACAGAGATGGTATATGTAGAGCAATGGAATACTGGGTGACAATATTTATAGGTGCATTTCTACTCACTACCTTTCTAATTTACACCTAACTAACCCTACGCATGTGTCGGTTTGTATGTTGTTCTACTTGAGTAGAATGGAACTGTTGCGTGGCTATTTAATTCCTAGGAGTCTTATGTTATTAGGACTCTTATTAGGAGAAATTTTTGGTAGTTTAGGACTCTTTTGGATTAATAAGTTTTCTTTTTTTTCTTTTTTTTTTTTTTTTTTGAGGGACAACGAGTTTTTTTTTTTTTTTTTTTTTTTTTTTTGAGGGTCAACGAGTTGATTTTAATCGAATATATTCGACGAGTCTACTAAAACATCAGCAAACACACAAAGAGGGGTTTTATACAACCAACAAGAACTCGAATCAAGACTAAGAGCAAATTTAGCTAGGATATGTACCACCCGATTCTTGGAACAAGGAATACAGTGTCAAACAACATTATCTAGCAAATTATAATTTACAATAATGTCGGACACAATAGGACTCTCAACCAAAAGGGAGTCAATACGAGACATAGTAGAGATAACACTATCTATTTTCTTAACAACAAAATCAAATTGGAGAGCAAAACTGGTACCTTCTCAAAAAGCCAAACACTTAGCCAAGTATGGATCATAGATACCTCTAGAAACGAGAGCGATAGCACCAAAAATAGAACCAACTGTGCCTCGGATTACCATCCCAATTCCCACCTTGCCTTCATGGTCATTAACAGCAGCATTAATGTTGAGGTTCAGCTCATTTACACAGGGAGGGGACTAGGACGGCGAAATAGAACCTGAGAATATGGACGTCTGTATTGTGTTGTGAATACTCTTAAACTCTAAAAGCCGAAGTTCAGTATCTTCCAAAATACACCCAACAGGTTTTGGTTGATGACTGTGAACCATCCCATTCCGTTCACTCCAAAGCATCCAGGCCAAGATGCACCATATCACCAAGTTAGTTTTTGATAAGGATTTCGTCATTTCCATGACACAATCAATAAAGGAATGCTCGAGCTTGTTAGACATCTTTGGCCAAAAATAACTATTTTGCCAAACCTTCTCAGCTGCAGGACAAAGCACAAGAGCATGAAATGTTATTTCTGGGGCTTCTTGACACCGCGGGTTGCTATTCAAGCACGAAACTCCTTGACAAGAGAGATTAAGAGCGAAGGGAATAATAGCATAAAAAATCCTCCAGATACATATTTTGACTTTGCTAGGAATTTTGAGGTGCCAAAAAGTTTTTCACCAAGTGGAAAAGAAAGAGGAATCCGAGGAGCTCGTAGGGACCCTGTTCTCCATGATTGCCTTATAACCAGTTTTGACCGAGTAAACTCCATCCTTGTTGAAATGCCAAATTAGCTTATCATCTATAGCTCTCTAACTCAAGGGGATATTCTAGATAATATCAGCATCAATATGCCAGAAAAAAGAATACAATTTATTAATATCCCAAACACCTGTAGCCAATAAAAGATTAGAAACAAGAAGATTCTGGTTAACTTCTGTTGGACAAGTGATGGGTATGAAATGGAAAGGTCTGGGAAGCCAGGGGCCTTTAAATACTCGAATTGAAGAATCATTGCCTGGATACCATCGGAGACCAAGATAAAGAGCATCTCTACCCTATAAGACACACTAGAAGGAAGTGCTGCCACCCACAGATTTGGCTTCAAGAAAATTTCCAAATTTAAAATATTTGTGTTTTAAAACACGACCAACTAGTGAAGATGGGTTGCAAACTAACCGCCAAGCCTGTTTAGCAAAAAGAGCTTTGTTAAAAGTAATAAGATCTCTAATTCCCATGCCACCTTCCATTTTACCTCTGCAAAGTTTCTCCCAGTGCTACCAGTGTAAGTTCTTTTTGTCATCATTTTCACCCCATCAGAAACTAGCAACCAGAGCATGAATTTCATTATAAATAGAAATAGGGAGTTTGAAGATACTCATCGAATAAGTTGGAATGGATTGAGCAACTGTCTTGAAAAAATCCTCTTTTTCACTCACTAAAAATGTTATGGAATTTTTTTATACATAAGCACACGTATCGAACAAGTAATAAAGTGATGAATAAAGATATCATTCCCACAGAGAAATTGCTATAACTTGTTAAGTACTAATTTACACTAATTATCAATTTATCCAAACAATCAATTTAAGAATTTTAAAATTAAAATTTAAACTAAAAGAAAACAAAAAAATAAATAAAATAAAATTAAAGAGCGCAAGTAATTTATCAAATTACTAAGGAAAATAAAACTAGTATTATAATTTTCACTCTACATATACCTGAATCACTAGTTACCCTCTTTGAATTACTATTTAACCCGAATTGCCAATCAAGAACCTTAGTGTATCTACAAGCCTCTTCCGATAGTCATGTAGAAATATCTCATCTAATTAACTCACTATATTCCTATGTGAATTAGATTAAAAAAAGACTCATTAAGAGTAAGGTCTTTTAATAATTGCACATGTTATGCAGGTATATTCCTATCCTACACAAACTCATCTAATCATGATCATGTGTTATTCTATCTAGGTCTAAATTTGAAATCTCTTTTCCAAGTTCATACAAATTACCAATATCAATTTAAGTGGTGATCAAGCACTCAAAAGCATTAAAAATAAGATAGAATAAACAATTCGTAAATTAAAATTGCAAAATCAAAGAGGAAACATCATAATTTAAACTATATATAGAGATCCCATTATAATCCTAGAAAATTAATTTAGTTCATAATAAAAATAACAAAAGTAAAAAAAAAAATTTTGCAACATAATGAAAGACTAAAAATAAACAAATGAAATTTGAGCAAAGCGGGGAATGATTGAGAATAATTGCAAGCCTCCTGTTGGGACAGGTTTCCCAACTGTCTTCGTGTCTCTGCTACTTCTGACTGTGTCCAATATCTGAGTGGATCGGAGGAGCCCTGGGGGGGGGGGGAGGGGTACCTGCAAAGACTCTCTGATGCTTAAGTCAGATATCGGCTCTAAGAGATCATGAGAATGGAATAATAACAATAATTTTTTTCTTGTTCCAGCGCGGGCGATATTTATATCCTCGGAATCGGGATCCAATTCCGAGGTTTCCTTTCCCGTGTCTTAGCTCGTTCCGGGAATCACGGCTGAGATTGGTACGGTTTGTTCCCTGTCACCAGATTCGACGTGAGCCCTGACATGGAGCGGCGTCTATAGTCCCGCCGTCCTCCCAGGGAGATACAATTAATACGCACACCTACCCAAGATCGCATTAAATGCTTGGTCTGGGTCTGGACTGCGCATTGCCCCCGAGGGTCTTCTAGCGGAAGACCCTTGAGGCTCCCGACCCCCAAGCTGTTAGGACAGGGGTCCGGTTGGGCCGGGCCCATCCCAGATCTGGACGG
>JXTC01000697.1:8811-33955 GCA_002914845.1 Trema orientale
AGATACCATGGGTCTCCTACTTAATTACTAGTATCCAAGCAAGATACTACAGGTCACCTACTTAATTACTAGTATCTAAGTAAAGTTACCATAAGAATCCTATCAAGTTACATATGGTATCTTGTGAAATTATAAGAAAATTTAGGGTTCCTTATTGTGAAAAATAGAGAAAATAAATGATATTTTTTTATATGTCAATATAAAAAATTATTTAAAAAAAAAGGATAGTTCAAATTAAAATCTATAGTTATTAATATCCAAAAAATACTCACTCAATTAAAATAGGAAATAAAATAGAATTAAAAAAATTAAATTTTGGAAAAACTATAATCGAAAAAGATGAATAAAATAATTAAGTAAAAAGAAATTACAATTTTTTAGCAAAAAACTGTTAAAAACAAAGTAACAACTGAATACAAAAATTAAAAGGGTAATTGCCGCATTCTTCTCACACATGCATCAATGCGTGCCAGTAGGCTTTTTTTTTTTTTTTCAAAATTTTCCTTGGGCAGATCGTATTAAATGTATGTCAGACCGTATAAATGTAAATGTATTATATCTAAAGTCGTACTTTTATGTTATTTTCTGCATGGTCGTATTTTTAAAATTTTTTGTATAGAAAACCGTATTTGTCTAATAAGCCCAATATATATATGGGCTTTTAAGGTAGATGGCTGAATTTTAGATCATTATTTAAAAAATGGCTATTTTTTCAAACATTGTTAAGCAATGGCCAAATTTTTAAATGTATTTGAAAAATGGCCGTTTTATATTTAATAGTTTAAAATAAATTGATTTATTTTTTAAAACATTGATTAATTTTTTTAAAAAAAAATAGATTAACCACAAAATGGTAAGTTATCAAAATAAAATTATAAAACGACCGTTTATTAAATAGGTTTAAAAAATGACAATTTTTTTAATTGATCTGAAAAAGTGAATATTTTTTATAAATACTCTATATATAACGAATTTTTTATAAATACTCTATATATAAAAAATACTAGCAGTACTTTCTTGTTTATTTTCTTGTATTAACTTATTTTATTACTTGATATATTGATATATGGACTCTACTAAAGTATTTCTTATTTTAAGAATATAGCAAAATAGGAAAGCGTTTTCCAAGAAAATTCATGAAAAAATAGGAAAATTATTCATCGATCGATCCTACCCATCAAGTTATGTATAACTTGCACAGATTAATTTAATATGGGACTGTGTCTGTTTAAATATATGAACTACTCCTAACTTTAGCCCCCCCCCCCAAAAAAAAAACCTAATCCTGATGAGTTATGGTCTACGATTTTTATGATAAGGTTTTTTTTTTTATTTTCTTTTTTTGTGTTTTTTTCTTTCATTTGTCTTTCTTCTTATTGTAAGGAACTCCATTACCCACTAAAGAACGCTAACCAATTTTTTAAATCTGTAGAGCATCAGTTCAAACACCACTTCAAGAGGGTCGACGTTTCATGATCAAGTTTTTTCAAACAAACAGTAGGTGTTTGCCATCCTAACTAAAATATTATTTTTTTATTTTTAAAAGCAGAAAACTGTTTTATCAGAGAATGTTTGGTATTATTTTCTAATAATAGTTCTTAAAAGAAGAGTTAAAGAAAACTGAAAATTCAGAGAATAACAAAATGTTATTTTCAAAATATTTTTTTAATTTATTTTTATAAAAAACTTGTTCTTTCACATGATTCTCTCTCTCATCATTTTCTCGCTCCTCATTTTTTCTCATCACTTTCTCTCTTTTTATTTCCTCTCATCCTTTTCTATTCTTTTTTTTAAATCACATTCTCTTTCATCATTCTATATTGCTACTTTTTCTTTTATTATTTTCTTTATCTTTATTCTTCGGCTCTTCTTATGTATTCTTATCACATTCTCTCTCTTATATGTTTTCATTAGTTTCTCTCTATCTTCTATCTTTCTCATCACTTTTTCTCTCATTATTATCTTTCATTATCTTTTCTCTTATAACTTTCTTTCTTCTTATTCTCTCACTTGAATTTCTTTCTCCTCACTCTCTCTTGACATTCTCTCTCTAAATGTATTTCTTTTTTACAGTATGAATATAATTTTTTTATATTCATCTAATTTTTTCCCCTAAAAATTGATTTTTAGAAAATATTTGTCAAACACCAAGTATTTTTAAAAAAAAAAAAAATTATTCTCATATTTGAAAACACAACTTTAAAAATAGAAAATAAAAAATAATGCCAAATGCCTAAATCATCACATGAAGGTGTGGCATCATTGTATTCTCCATGAAGATTAGGAGTGTTAATTCTTTTTCATTTTTGTTTCTCATTATTTGACATGTAGACAACGATACTTACATTTTAATAAAAAGGAGTTTTGAAAAGAAAGTAGAGCTAGAATCTTCAGTCTACAAATTAGATATAATGCCAAACGCCAAAACAAAAAATAATACCAAACGCTTAAATCATCACATGAAGATGTGGCATCGTTGTATTCTCTATGAACATTAGGAGTATTAACTCTTTTTCATTTTTGTTTCTCACTATTTGATGTGTAGGCAATGATACTTACATTTCAATAATGAGTTTTGAAAAGAAAATAGAGCTGGAATCTTCTGTCTACGAATTAGATATAAACAAGCAAAACAATCAAAACCGAATTTTCAAAAGGTTTTACTTGGTCCATTTTTTTTTTCTTTAAAAAAAGTTAGTCCAACACTGATTTCCATATGGAAAAGATCCCATTTAAAAATGGAATGCTTCTTAACTTAATCATTAACAATGCATAAAATAGCGCTCCTGAGGAATAAAATCTATACGATTGGCTAAGACAAGTAAACAACCATTACTAATTTTTCTTTTAACAAATAAACAATCAAAGTTATGGATCCCTATCTTGATTGACTTCATTTTAAAGAATGAATGAACGTTTTTCTTTAATTTGAATCAGAACAAAGACTTGTTCCATCAGTAAGTAGAATTCTAAAGATAGCAAAGGGGGTCTTAACTTAAACAAACACGATTTTTATGCTTGGTATACAGCCAAGATATTTTGAACACGAAGACACGTATCATAAGGAACACTGCTGATATTAAAATGACCCACTAATTATTACGATCATTATATACCAAGAATGAAAGAACTGAAAAAAAAAAATCCAATTATTGAAAAAGTACAACAATACATATAAACTTGATTTAGTGGCATTCTCCAATTATTAACAAAGTGAATTATCAGTGATAAAATGTTCCAAGAATTATTCTTCCGCCATTCTCTAATTTATTTCCTCTCACAAAGGGTAGGCATGATTTATTAATTTATTGCACCAATCAAACATTCTATTCTTGACTTCCAAGTACATATGTCTATATGTTACTAGTTACATTGTAATTTATATATTTTTATTTTTTTGACTTGGAGTGGAGATTCGAATTAACAACTGACGAAGTAATTAGATATATATTCCAGGTTAACTCAAGGATGGAAATTCCTAGAGATCAATGTTGTGGCTAAATCTTTTTTTTTTCCTTTTTTCCTTAGAAAAAATAATGTAAGGTACATAAACTTCAGGATAAAAATTTTGTGACTTATCAAACTGATAGAGGCTTTTCATCGATGTTGTATTACGTAATTTGTGAAAATAAATGAGAGAGGTCATATATTGCATTCGAGAAAATCTGTTGAAAAACAAAAATTGCTTTGGGTAAAAATTAAAATGCGGTATCACCGTCTGGTCAGTGGCCTCCCCCGTAACATTTCCTCCAAGCCAATTCCATTGACCAATGGTTTAATAAGACAAAGATATATAACAAAGAGGACGTATAATTTGACCTTTCTTTATGGTATTTGCCTGGCTCCGAGGCTTGAAGACCTAGCGATATTTCTCAGAGTTTCTCTAAATTTCCAGAAAATGAAAGGTTGTAACATTCAAATTCGTCCTCTTACGCTGGTCCAAGGTCGGACTAACTGAGTATTGGTGCTTTTAAGGTTGTCAAGAAATAGAAAGAGTAGGCAGTACAAGACTCGCTTCCTAGAAATTAGAAGCCGCTGACGTCCTTGAGTTGAGTTGAGGCCACTCTACTTGGCGTTCCCAATATAACAATCTCTTTCAACACATAACCCTACGTTTCTGCGTTCAATCTTGATGCAATAAAGCCCACTTACAAAGCCCAATTAATTTGGTATGTGCAGTGCCATAATATGTATACATGACCATACAATCACAATTTTTTTTTTTCCGTATTTTCGTATTTAATTGGAAGCATAATTTGGCGTTAACTATACCTTCCCCTCCAAATGCATTGAATCTCCCTTCTTAAGTTACTTTAAGAGATTGAGAAAAAATAAAAACACACACACACAACTTGTTCTTAATGGATTTTGTTAAATGAGAGTGGATTCGGTCATACCATTTTTTTTTTTTTTGAGGAATTCGGTCATACCATTCGATAGTGATAATTTGGTAATATCATTTGACCTCAATCAGAAGGCAAAATAGACAGTTACCTTATGTTGATTTCTTTATTAGATTGAGATTGAGAATCTAAACTAGTTAAGCCGGTAACTTAATTGTGTTGAATTCAAGTTCAAAGAGCAAACTCTAGTTAAGGTCGATTAGATTAAATAAAATAATCCTTATCAAAATCTTTTTAATCAATTAATATCTTCTCGCTATAATCACTCACCAGTCACCTAAACTCTCAGTTAAGTTTAATTATTTTATATTTTTCTTCTTTCTTTTATTATCCCAATTTTAATTAAAAATGCGTGTTTCTCATGGGCCGTGGCCATTGGCCAGTCTTTTTCACAACGTGTTGCTCTCAAATTATGAAAACAAAAGACAAAAAATAAATAAATGAATAAATAAATTTAATTAGCTTAGCAAAAGCTTAAAAGCTCAATCCTCTTTTTCTCCTTGAACGTCGGCTCCCTCTGTCGCACACCAACAAATGTCCTCAACACGAACTAACCCATCACCTACTGCCTCTTCACAAAGGAAAAATCTCAGAGATCCGTGAACAATGAACCTATTATCAAAGCACTGGCTCTTCCTTTTCGCCATTTTTGGCCTCATTACACTCACCACAACAGCTTCTTCTTCCTCTGTAGATTCCTTATCTTCGATTCAATCTCTCACAAATGACCAAACCCTCGTCTCGGCCGGCCAGGTCTTTGAGCTGGGCCTCTTCAAGCCCGGTAGCTCAGGCTGGTACTTGGGCATTTGGTACAAGAAAATCCCGGTTCAAACCGTCGTTTGGGTTGCGAACAGAGATACCCCACTCTCCAATTCTTCGGCTACTCTCAAGTTCCGTGACCGAGGGAGCATCGTCCTACTCGACTCAACCGGGAACCTCACGTGGTCTTCGAACCAAACCGGAGCGATTGACCCGGTTCTACAGCTTTTAGATTCGGGCAATCTTGTCGTTCGAGACCAAAACGACAACGACCCAGATAAGTTCTTATGGCAAAGCTTCGATTCTCCTACGGATACTCTGTTACCGGATATGAAGCTCGGGTGGGACTTGAGAACCGGTCTGAATCGAAACATAACTTCGTGGAAAAGTTCGACTGACCCTTCAACGGGGGACTTCTCTTTCGATCTCAATTATCGCGGATTTCCGGAGATTTTCTTGCGAGAGAAACAGAGGATAGAATATCGAAGCGGGCCTTGGAACGGGGAAAGGTTTAGTGGGGTACCGGAAATGAACCCGGTGAGCGGGCTCCGGTTCGAATTCGTCACGACTCAACAAGAGGTGTACTACTCGTTCTCGATATCCCAGCAGAGCAAGAGCTCGATGATCTCCCGTTTGTTCGTTAACCCATCTGGGAATCTGGAGCGTTACACGTGGATAGAGAGCAGCCAGACTTGGAACCGATTCTGGTACGCACCAAAGGATCAATGCGACAGCTACATGGAGTGCGGTCCGTACGGTGTGTGCGACTCGAACGCGTCCCCTGTTTGTCAGTGCCCGAAGGGTTTCGCGCCCAAGAATCTGCAGGCGTGGAATCTGCGAGACGGGTCGGATGGGTGCGTCAGGAAGACGGAGTTGGAGTGTGGCAAAGACAAGTTTCTGATGATGAAGCAGATGAAGCTGCCCCAGAGCTCGACGGCGTTTGTGGACCGGAACATGACTCTTGACGAGTGTCGAAAGAGGTGTTTGGAGAATTGTTCGTGTACGGCGTACGCGAACGCCGACGTTTCGAATGGGGGGTCGGGCTGCGTCACGTGGAGTGGCGATCTGATCGATCTGAGAAACTACGCCGAAGGTGGACAAGTTCTTTTTCTCAGGTTGGCAGCTTCTGATTTAGGTATGGTCTCATTCTCACTAGTTGCATAATTATTTTCTAGTATTATTATTAAGTTACTGTTTTCTTGTTCCAGATTAGTTCAACCAGCATTAGATAATTTAGATTAAAAAAAAAATAGATTATTTTACAGCCAAAATTGCCATATTAGTTTTTTTCTTTAGCAATGGATGTTACTATCCTACACAAGTCAAAAATTCAAATCATCCACTTAAGGAAAGAGCATAAATCTAAGTCCCAGGCATTTCTTACCACTTGAGACACGAGTTTTGCCATAGGTCTTATTCTTGAATCATTCCTCTGTTTTTTTTTTTTTTCTTTTGGGTAGAATTAAATCTATGTTGAATTACAAGTCAACCAGCTATGATCTGTATATTCCAGTCTGTTTGGATATAGATTAAACAAAGGGCCAGTCACTGAAAATGGTCCCTGCTCCTGAGCCCCAGTGAGCCAGATCCACCATCACAACGAACCATGAAATAGACTCTTTATATACTCCGTACGTGGACGATATGAACGTTAATTAATGAAATGAAAAAGCATGTTCCACAGTCCACACACAACTGTGTGCACTTACAATGTGGTAATGCATCACGCATGCACCACGTGTCAACGTACTTTTAAGAATCATTACTTTACCAACTTATTATTATTTTTCTACCAAAAAAAAACTTATTTATTATCTAGTTCAACAAAGTTAAAAGGTCCCCCACTAGGTGTGTCTGACTCAAAAAACATCTAGAACCGTGCTTTTCATACGGATCAGACGGTAATAGAGTTGTCTGTGATGCTTCTATCTAGCGGCTGCGGTGACAATAGTTCCTAAAATAGTTACGTTGCGTGAGCCGTGATGTAATAATCTGATTTAATAAGTCTGCTTTTAATTTATTATTATTAGAGCAATAAGCAAAAAGCTTTGTGAATGATCCTTTTTTATTCTAGGCTCCTTTTTCGGACGGCGAGATGGGACCTGAGTGTAAAAGCCGGGGGTCTATCTCCCAACGGTCTCGGCTAGGCCGACGTTTTTGACCTTTGGGGAGTATGAAGATGAATCTTCTTGACCCACACCCTAGAAGTGGTCCTCTTCTAGTCTTCCTATGCTTTAGAAAAGTTTTTATTTTTTTGGAAAATTGATGCTCTAAATTAGAAAAGTTGAGATCAGGTGATGCATTACTTCCACTGGTCTTACACACGGTTAAAATTTTCAAGCGGGACAATAATTCTGTGGGGTACAACTGGTGGAGACCATTGAGTTGAATTGAACCTGGTAACCTCAAATCTAAAACCATAATTTTTTAAAAGAAAAAAAAAACCTAAAACTAAAACCATAAAATAGAAAAGATCCTTTTACAAATTACAAATATTGTGGCTCCACTCATAAAGGTAGGGATAGGGGTGGGAATGGGACCCACCTTCCCTTCCCAAGAAGCTATGTAGATCTTCCATCTTTCCCTCTTCTTATTGGTTTTTCTTTTTCATATCCAAACCCAAATCATAAAAATAGAAAATTGCTTCTCTCTCTTCCTCTATCTTTTTTAGGCCCGTTTGAGTTGAGATGAGAGGGTTAGGGGTCAAGGTCTAGGTGGTATTATTGATTAAAATTTAAGGAAATGTGATAAAATTAAGGTCTTGTCAATAAATGTTGTGAAATTAGGGAAATATAATAAGAGAAAAAGTTAATCACGAAAAGTTGATAATAATGGGGTTTGGTGGTTCACAAAGCTATATTTGAATTTCTTAATTCTTGATATTAATGCATCCCACTAGGTCCATGGTTTATAGCAGAGGTGGAGTAATTATATTGTATTATACCAATGTAAGAGCTATAGGCATTCATTAGATACCTTAAGCTTAGCTGGTGACCTACAAAATAAATATGGCAAAGAGTTACCGTCAATCAATTGGATTCCATGTCAAAAGAGTTTGTGGGCCCCCCTTGCAGGTGGGTTAGGTGTCCTTCTAATGTTGGCTTGATGTTTCCGATTAAGGAGTGTCTTCATGTGATCAAATTGATTTGTATTTACCTTGAAAACAGAAGAAAACAGACTTGTCGATTTGTTCTTAAGATTTGGCCATGGTGTCGCATCTAACCAATTTGAGCCGTTTATTGAACTAGATTCTACTCTGGGACCCACATGACGCAACTGATTGCTTACAGCTCTTTTTTTTTTTTTTTTGTTGGCCTTGATTTTGTTATTGTCTCACTGTAATTCACCTTTTTTTTTTTTTGGGTGTAAAATGCAACTAAATAGTATAGAAATGGAGAATTCACTTGTTCGACTTTAAGATATCTTTCACTCTTTCTTTCTTTGGTTATGGTTCCATACATAATTTCTCATGAGCTTTCAAAGAAAGTAGTGCCCGTTTAGTTTACACATTTGAATGAGTGTATTTAAATGAAAATTATGAAATGAGCTATAATTAGAATGAGAAACATTTGAAGTGAAAAAAAATGAAATGAGTTGTAATTAGGATGTGAGTATTTGAATGGATCCATTAGAAAACAAAGCGGGATTACCATTCTCATTCTAAGAAGAAAAAACTCATTTCAATGGTTGATGTGTCTGATGGACCATTTGAATCGAAAAACTAAATTGTTGAATTAAATACACAATCAATGGACTATCTGAATGAAAAAATTGGAATTATTGAAACAAATATCATTCTAGTGGTATACTATTTGAATGATATGGAATTAGAATTTTATCCTATTATTTATTGGGATATTCTTATGGAAGAAATACTTGAAATAGTAACTGAGATCATATTAGGAATACAATACTAACTGAGATCATGTTAGGAATACAAGAGAAACTTATGTAAGACGTAACTTTTACTTGATGAGTTACGTTAAAAGGTTAAAAGATAATGTTAAAAAGAAAAAAGATAGCAGTTATTGACATTTACTATGAATTGTTATTGATTGTAAAATCTTCACTTCATATCACTGAGTGATGATTTAGAACCCAAATAATTTATTGCAGTTCTACGCTGGTTATATTAGCTTTGTAAAATCTTCACTTCATATCACTGGGTGATGATTTAGAACCAAAATAATTTATAGCAGTTTTACCCTACTTATATTAGCTTTTACTTATTGTGCGTGTATTTTGCTTTTGGAGGTTTGATTTTTCATTTGCCATTGGCAACTTAACACTTGTAATTAGGGTCTCAACCTTAATTTGGCTGATCATGTCAGTACTGATCCAGTCTAATCTTCTTATTAGAGGTCAAAGTCTTTTGATTATAAATTCATCTTGTTAATGTCTACATATTTTTGTTGTCTTGGGTGGTTGAAGTTCCTTATACTTTGATCTTGATAAGAGTATGTCATCGTATAACTTAACCTTTACTTGTGTCACCTTTGAGAAACTAAGTAGGATGTATGGCCTGAATCACTAATTTTGCGAGTTTGTTCATTTCAGACAACGATTGGACGACAAAACGAATTATCATAATCGTAGCAAGTGCAGTTGGTATCTGCATTCTGTTATTAGGACTCTGTTTGCTATGGAAGAGGAAGGCTTTACTAAACATGTGCAAGGCAAAGAAAGAGGTTAAAGGTACCAAGATATTCTCAAACCACTAGAGAAGCGTCTGAAAAATGGTTTTGTTAATTCATTTATTTGCTGCTTCTTAAAATAGGTAGTTTGCGCGAAAGAAGCCAGGATTTACTGTTGAATGAGGTGGTTATCTCAAAGAAGGAGTACTACTCAGGCGAAAGGAACACTGATGAGCTAGAGTTGCCATTGTTTGATTATACTACTATTGCAATGGCTACCAACAACTTTTCCGATGAAAATAAATTGGGACAAGGTGGTTTCGGTTGTGTTTATAAGGTAAACCATGTCTTTAACACACTATAAAAGTCACAGATGCACCAATTAGAAAAACCTGACATATTCATGTTTTGCCAAGCCAGGGTAGCTTAGAAGGACAAGAACTAGCTGTAAAGAGGCTCTCAAAGAACTCAGGGCAAGGAATTGAAGAATTCAAAAATGAAGTTCGGTTGATTGCGAGGCTTCAACACATAAATCTTGTCCGTTTGCTTGGTTGCTGCATTGAGATGGATGAAAAGATGCTGATATATGAATACATGGAAAACAGAAGCCTAGACTGTATATTATTCAGTTAGTCCTTCAGCTTGATCTTTAATTAGTAGTTCTTACAAATTCAAGGCATGATAGTTGTGATTAGGTTTAAAATTAAATCCCTGCAGGTAAAGTAAGAAGGTCTATGCTGGATTGGCCTAAGCGCTTCAACATTATTTGTGGAATTGCAAGAGGGCTTCTTTACCTTCACCAGGATTCCAGGTTTAGAATTATTCATAGGGATCTCAAGGCAAGCAACATTCTACTCGATGGAGAATTAACACCTAAGATTTCTGATTTTGGAATGGCAAGAATATTTGGCAGGGATCAGACTGAAGCAAACACAAGAAGAGTAGTGGGAACATAGTGAGTACTGTAATTAAGATGTATACTCATCCAATTCACTTCATTCCAACGAAAACTTATTCCATTCTATTCATTGACATACAGTGGATATATGTCTCCGGAGTATGCAATGGATGGACTCTTCTCAGTGAAATCTGATGTTTTTAGTTTTGGCGTTCTGGTGCTGGAGATCATCAGTGGTAAGAAGAACAGAGGATTTTATTATGCAAACAATGAACTAAACCTTCTGGGATATGTAAGTGAAAGAGCATGTCTAATAAATTTCCATCTTATTGTATGTTCACTTCTGCATTTATTATCAGTCTCAACTTCAAAATTATTGCAGGCATGGAACCTATGGAAGGAAGGAAATGCATTAGAACTTATAGATTCTTCGGTTGGAGATTCATATTCTGCGTCGGAAGTGTTGAGGTGCATACAAGTCGGCCTCTTATGTGTGCAAGACCGTGCAGAAGACAGGCCTACTATGAGCTCTGTGGTTTTGATGGTTAGTAGTGAAAATGCAACAATGCCTCAGCCTAAAAATCCCGGATTTTGCCTTGGCCGGACTCCCATGGAGACCGATTCCTCCACAAGTAAGCAAGAAGATCATTCTTGCACCTTCAACCAAGTGACGGTTACAATGCTAGATGGTAGGTAGAAAGCAGTTATCTCATCTAGCATGTTCTGTATACTATATATGTCCTGGAAACAATGGCATTTTTGTCCATATATAATTTAGTCCGAGAATCTTTCAACAGCTTCTGAGTATCATTGATTTTATATTCAGTTCATTCGATTTGTTAAGTTCAATGAAAAGGAGCTAATTGATGTTGCCAAGAGAATCCTTTTTATTAGAGTTTAATGATTACCCTTTTTTTGAAAAAATATATGTTTATATATACATTTACGGGACTTGTGCTTTTGACCACTCACGTACACTCACCTATCCAATCACTTTTGCCACCCGCAAATCGCGAGTCTTATGATTAACTTTGTTGAAAAATAAAATAAAAACCAAATTAAGGCTAGTGTCAAAGTTGATAACATGTTCACATGAAATTAGAATTAGAAGTTATTACTTTTGGATATGTGGGAGACAATTAAAACATGTTTCACTCTAGGTTCCGTGAAAAGACTGCTCACAACATAGGGTTGAAATTTATCATATTCTAGAACCATGCATTAAAGACCTGAGAGAAACTGCTCCATGCCTATATATAATTATAAAAGAGTCTTCGGCTGCCTGTTGGCCATAAGTGGACCGAAGACCCCAAACTTACAAACCTGCCTGCCAAGTCTATATCTCTGAGATTTTTAAATATGATACTTTTTTTTTAACCATAGTTTGACTTTTCAAAATCGTCATTCTCATTCAGTTCCTTTCACACAAAAAATAAATTAATAAATTTAATAAAAACATATCTTTTAGTCTTAAGAGTCCTTAACTTGATTGAGATTTTTGCTTGCAAGTATTTGATTGAATTTAATATATAGTGGCCCCTTGGGTCTCTGCATTTTTATTGTTGGCAGTCGACCAATTATTAGGTGGAGCAGCTACTTTTGTAGTCAAAATAAGTTAAAGTTTCGGTAATATCCAAGGAACCGGTAGTGACCCATTCGGAAGTTGTCCAGCTTATTGTTCATCACTAAAATAAATAATTCAGAAAGTAATAACCACTTTTCACCGTAATTTACAAAATTTTGATTCCATCACCGTATTTTACAAAATTTTGATTCCAAGGGTATTGTTTGATATTTTTACCTGAAAAATCTTGATTATGAAAATTTAAACTGCTTGCTTTGTTTTCGAAAAAAATAACTTATGATCACACCGCAAAAAAACAGAGACAAATGTTGTTGGATTATTTACTATAAAAAATATGTCTAAACAATAGAAAATACTAAAATCATTTTCTTCCCACAAATTCATGGGAATATGGAATGCTACAAAATCACATTAATTACTATTTTGTATCCTAAATCACTACTTTAGTTAAAGATTAATTATCTGGATGATAGAGTTACTTCGTGACACTATGTTGCCCATGCAATTTTACAAGAGGATATCCAATGCAATAAAACTACTAGCTAAGTCAATTCATGTTTTAGAGTCGTTAAGCTTAACTATTTCCTTAAAGAGGCAACAAGCAGAATCAAGTCTACCTAAATCCAAATTCTCTATCCAATTTTCGTACTACAATTCATGTCCAACCAAAAGAATAACACATCTTAAAAGTTTCAATAAAATGATAGAGATAAAAATTTGATTACAAGTTTTAAATTTTAAATTATGTTTCGTCAATTCATAAGTTGACACGAATTGAGACACTGAAATTAATTTCAGTACATCTGAGCTCCTAACCTGATTGGCTGATATAAATTAGTTCAGCATCTTGTTTCTTTTTACTCGCCTTGAAAATTACGGTACCATTGACTTGTAAACCATGAACAAACACAAGCATGCCAAGCCAAGACAAGGCATGAATTAACTTGAAATACACGCACAGGAGCTCTCAACAGATTTCACTCTAGATCCAAACATAAAAGTTAAAAGCTTTGACTAGGTGCAGTTGTGGACAAGCCACCCAAATATTGTCAACGGGTCTCCATCTCAATCGTCCAACTCTGACTTTTCCATTTCAAGATGAAGACGAAGTCCCTGAAACCCAAATATTGGATCATCAATACAGTTCATATCAAAAATATTTTCTCGTTTTGTTTGTGGATCAATTTCTTCAATTTCACATAACCAGTTACCAAATGGATTTTCAGTGCTGTTACTTAATTTTCTATCTCATATTGCTATCTTCAACCTCACCAATCTCCATAGCAGTAGACACCTTGACACAAAACCAGGTCCTTCAAGATGGCCAGACCCTGGTTTCTTCAGGCCAGCACTTCGAACTCGGCTTCTTTAGCCCAGGCACCTCCAAAAACAGGTACTTGGGTATTTGGTACAAGAATCTCCCTCAAACAGTGGTGTGGGTGGCCAATAGGAACAACCCAATTCAGAATGTTTCGGCAACATTAGCTCTGGGGTCTAACGGGTTTTCGCTTTCGAGTAATACGTCGGCGATATTTTGGTCTTTGAATTCAACTAAGACCATGACCAGTCCCATTTTGAAGCTTCTAAACAATGGTAATCTTGTTCTGACAGACGAAAACAGAGTTAGCGGCTCAGAGTCAGAGGAGTATATTTGGCAGAGTTTTGACTATATAACCGATACGCTGTTACCCGAAATGAAGCTCGGGTGGAACCTGAAAAAGGGTCTTCACCGGAACATGACGTCATGGTCTTCCGGAGATGATCCATCCGACGGAGAGTTCACTTTCAGCCTCGAATCACCGGAGACGCCTCAGCTGGTCCTCACCAAAGGTACGGAAAAGCAGTATAGATGGGGTCCATGGGATGGAGTCAGGTTCAGTGGCAACAGCGAGCTCAAGCCCAACCCGGTATTCACACCCGGGTTCACTTCGAACAGTGAAGAGATCTTTTACACTTTCCGGGTCGAAGACAACACCACCTTGTCGAGGTTTACGGTGTCCCAACAGGGCTTGATTCAGTACTTGGTATGGAGTGAGAATAGCAGAGCGTGGACCACTTTGGTGACTCTCCAGGGGGACGGTTGTGACACTTATGGGGTGTGTGGACCTTATGGGAGTTGCTCCACGTATCCGAATTGCAAGTGTTTGAAAGGTTTCCAACCCAAGTCACCGGCGGACTGGGAAAGGTTCGTTTGGTCCGGCGGGTGCGAGCGAAAATGGGAGTTGAATTGTGGAAACGGAGATGGGTTTGTGAAGTTTAAGTCATTGAAGTTGCCTGATAATTCTTACTTGGCGGTGAATAGGACTTTAAGCCATGAAGAATGTGAAGCAGAGTGTTTGAAGAATTGTACTTGTTCGGCTTATACTCGGCTTAATATTCACGATAATGGAGGGAACTGCGTGATGTGGTCTGGAGACTTGGTTGATATGAGGGACTTTCCTAATGGTGGTGAAGAACTCTATATACGTATGGCCAGAGCTGAACTAAGTACGTATAAACAATTTTTGTGACTTGTGGCACATTCTGTTTCTTAAACGTTGTTGACCTTAACGTTTTCTAGTACTGAGGACTTAAAAAAGAACATGGCTTTGGTTACCAACAATCGTTTCAGCTTGTTTAAAATCATTTTCTGGATTCATAAATAATCCAAAAATCAAACTGTGGAGTCCTAATTTTCACAGCCTCACTATATCAGCTTTTTTTTCTTTTTTTTTAAAAAAATCTTCTGGTTAGGGGGAGGCACATGGGCTAGAGGGGGCATTGCACTCCTGAGTTTTTTTTTTTTTTTTTTTTTGTAAATAGCATGAAAACCTTTTTCATAATTAGTTTGTCTTTCTCTAAATTTAGCCTTTGTCCCATGAATTTACAAAAGTTTAAGTATACCCCTTAAGTAGGTCATTCCTACAACTGAAACACATTTGATTTTTGTCCCTTTTTGGCTCAGCCCCTGCTTTTGGTGGCAAACTTCAAAAAGGAAAAGAGTGACCTTGAATCAGATATTTTCTATCTAGTTATATAAAGGGTGCAATTTGAATTGGAGAGCTTGTACTTACTAATGACTGTGATGAATGTCTTCTAAAAAAGGTTAAGAAATGATGATGATGGCCATAGTTTACTAAGGTTCCATTTAGATAGAAAACCATCCTCATCCCAGTTGAACTGCTCCATTTCAGCTCTCTCCTAATATGCTAGGATCCTATGTTTCATACTGCTCCCCTGAATTTTTCGGAGCATGGCTTTAAGATATGAGGTTGTGCCGGTTAGTGATTCTTATTCTAGTCTTTTGGGGTAGCTTGTGACCTTTGGTGGGGGTGGTCAAATGGAATCACAAAATGGCCAAAATAAGATAATTGCGAAAGGAAAATGATTTATTTTATCAATTTGGCCAGAGTCAATTGCTGATGCTAAGAAGAGAAAACAAGTGAAAGTGGCCGTTATCATTGTTGTGTCAAGTGTCTCCGGGTTGCTTGTATTTGCTGTCACTGGCTGGTATGTAATCCGCAGTAGGAAGGCCAAGAGGAAAGGTATGATAGCTCATGTAATAGCTCATGTAACACTTACTGGTTTCTGCATTCTTCCCATTTCATTATATAGTGACACGAACTCGTGAATACTGAATATTCATATTTTCGTACTTTTGTCAAACGTTTTATTGATTCAACTTCCAATACTACAGCAGAAAGCCAGCATAACCCAATTGAAGAACACAAGCACGAAACTGAAGAGGAGGACCTAGAACTACCTCTTTTCGATCTGGATGTTATTTCAGTTGCGACTAGTGAATTCTCTTTCACCAATAAGATTGGAGAAGGAGGGTTTGGTCCTGTCTACAAGGTAAATTTTTTTCCCCCCTGGATTGTATTTTCCAAAGTAGGCCGATGGGAACAGAAGGACAAGATAACAAAACAGATCCAGGAAATTAACTAGAGTATAGCGAGTAAAGTTTATACTGTTATTCTTTTGTAGGGTGTGTTACCTTCTGGGCAAGAAATTGCTGTAAAGAGACTCTCACAGAGTTCTGGACAAGGCGTTCAAGAATTTAAGAATGAGGTTATTTTAATTGCGAAACTTCAGCATAGGAATCTTGTTAAGCTCTTGGGGTGCTGCATTCAAGGGGAGGAAAGGATGCTTGTCTATGAGTACCTACCCAACAAGAGCTTAAACTCCATCCTCTTCGGTAGGGCCACTTAAACTCCCTGTGTCTCGAGAATTTATTTGATTCAGTCACACTCGAATGTTGAACTACAAAATTTTGTGAAAATGTTTTGGTTTGATCATATTGTTGTGCAATTACTTCTCCCAGATCAAACAAGAAAAACATTTCTCACGTGGACGAAGCGGTTTGACATAATCATGGGGATATCAAGAGGATTACTTTATCTTCATCAGGACTCCAGGCTGAGAATCATACATAGGGATCTCAAAGCAAGCAACATACTACTTGATAGCGAGATGAAGCCCAAAATCTCAGATTTTGGCATAGCAAGAATTTTCGGAGGAGAACAAACACAAGAACGGACCAAGAGAGTTATTGGAACATAGTACGTAAGTTCTTCAAGTATATACATCTTATCTTAGCAAACACTCATCTTCAATAACATAATGCTGAAACTATGGCTTTCTTGTACAGCGGTTACATGTCTCCTGAATATGCTATGAGCGGGCACTTTTCTGTTAAATCGGATGTTTTCAGCTTTGGTGTATTACTATTAGAAATTGTAAGTGGCAAGAAGAACTGGGGGTTCTATCATCCTGACCATGATCTCAACCTCCTTGGACATGTAAGTACATGTCATCAACTAACATAAAGTTTAATATGCTTGATTGCGTCATGCTTAAGTTTTAGCCTGTCTGTGTCTTTAATTGAAACTGGCTCAGGCGTGGAAGCTATGGAACGAAGGCAATCCGTTGGAACTACTGGACAAACCAATGGAGGGATCGTTTTCTGCGAATGAAGTGATAAGGTGTATCAAAGTAGGACTTTTGTGCGTGCAACAGCGTGTAGAAGATAGGCCAACCATGTCCTCTGTTTTGTTCATGTTGGGTAATGAGAATTCGACGGTTCCGGAACCTAAAGAACCTGGTTTTTCTACAGAAGTTTCTTTTCTCGGAACAGATACGTCTTCAAGTGGGAAAAATCCTCATACTGCTAATAGTATGACTGTCACACTTTTAGATGGACGTTGAAAGAGCTGATAATATGACTGTCACACTTTTAGATGGACGTTGAAGGAACTGTCTTAATTGTACATGTTGTAGTTCGCTTACTAGTTTTGACAAGTGCACCTTGACTTGGACAATACAATCTCATCTCCTAATCGTCTGTTTATTTTGGATATTATTAATATATACTAAAGTAACCGGGCTTTTTGGACATTTGTTTTTTGTTTTCTGTTTTTTATGCTATTGTGATTTTACGTTTTTGTCCTTCCAGTGTGACCTGGGTATATTTTGGGGACGAGGTTATTTTGGTCATTTTTGGATTATTGATTTGTCGAAAATGGGCTTGGGTGAGTGTTATGGCCGACGGGTTTAGGTGGGGTTTTTTAGGGAATTTCGCCGGGTCTTAGTCCTTGGTTGTTCTGCTGGGTATTCTGTCAATATCGTCTCTTCTAATTCTATCTTCTCGATCTTTCTCTTTCTCTCTCTCTCTCTACTCTTCGTTCTTCTCCGTCCCTTCTTTTTTTTTTTTCCCCCTCAGATCTCTTCCTTGCATTTTTAGTATGGCTCATGGTCTTTTAGGTTATGGCTTTTTCTATTTATGCTTTATGTAAAATTTTTGGTTTTTTCCTCCCTTCTGATGGCTTCGTTTTGTGTTCTGTCATCTGCATTTTTTTCTCCCTTTTTTCTTTTCGACTTTCTGTTTTTCGGTCTTCTCTTTGCCCATTTCGACTTGGTTGCATGGATCTGGGTTCGACTCTGTTATTCTCTCTTAATCAGGTATTTTTTCTCTTTTAACTTATTATTGTTCTGTGAGATCTTTTAGTCTTATTCTCTTTATTTCTCTAATTGTTGTCTATGAGATTTTTACTATGTTCTTATATGAAGTAATCGCTGTTGTTTTTGATGTATTTTGCCCCTAAATTGCCTGATGGTGATGTTTTTTAGGGTTAGTCTATTATATTTTTCTTTCTGATTTGTTTTGGTATTAGATCCGTATATATGGGTTTTATTTTTGAATTATTTCGCTTAGGTCTTTTATGTATATACCTGCTACTATTTCGTTGGTTATTTAAGTATTTATTTTTTCAATACAGTAGTATTTTTGTTGTTTCATTTTCTATTATAAAGCGTGGAAAAAATATATTCATGTGTATAGGTATATGTCTGCGTATATAATAGTTGGTAAGTATTTTGTATCCATGTATTTATTTTTTTAGATTATTCTGAGAAGTTTCTCCATATTTCTACTCTTGCTTGATATTTTCTTATCTGTCTTGCATTTTTTCCATCTTAATGACGATCTTTGTTTCAATCTGTGATGATCTGTCTCTCTGCATTTATGATTTCAGATTGTGTACTGTAAACTTCATTAATGTTCTTTTTGATTTTTTTATGTTATTCCGATTAGGGAAAAAAATGAAAAAAAAGCCAAACAGCAAAAAAGAAAACTAGAATATTCTCATAAGTGTCTTCATTTCTTACTTTGTCTTGATATTTTCTTATCTGTCTTAGATTTTTTCCATCTTAATGATGATCTCCGTTTCAATATCTAATGATCTGTCCCTCTGCATTTATGATTTCTGATTTTTTTACTGTAAACCTAATTAATACTCTTGATTTTTTTTTTTAAGTTATTTCGATTAGGGAAAAAAAAAGGATAAAAAAAACAAAAGAAAAAGAAAGGATAAATAGAAAAAAGAAAAATTGATAACAGTATAAAAATAAGAAATTTTTTTGTTTTATTATATTTTTGGAAATTTACTGATATTAGAGGGAGATAATATCCTGTTTCTATTGTCTACTGATGTCAGCCTGTCGTGCTTAACAAGTTTTTTATTTTTTTTCTTCTTTTTCTCAATATATTTCTGCTATCACATGTGTCTCTCTAAAATACTGCCACCTGTTTAATTAAGTGTTCGTTTAATGCTTTCTATATATTTGTCATTGTTACTTAGTTTTTACCATGTACTTGAAACTTTGCTTCTCTCTGACTTTCCTCTTACCCACGAGACTGTAAACTTAGTATTCCCTCTGCTAACCATATTTACTGCTCTTCTACACTCTTCTTTGCTATTTGTGTGAGCTGTACTTATCTGAAAGTAGGTTTTAAAGACTTCCTCTACAAGTATTTCAGGTATTACCAGTATTTATTATGCTTTGTTATTTGTCATTGTCTATTTTTGCTTCTTTCTGTTAATTTTTGTCTATTGTTCTATTGCTAATTAATGCTTAATTCCTGTGTTGCTGTTATGTGATTGATATATTTATATTTTTCACTGTTGGGTTAGATATTATATGCTCCTGTAATACCTTATTAAATTGTGCTATATTTGCACTTGGCTATTTATTATTTTATTGTCAATTGCTATACTTTGTTTATTTTGAGTTTTCTTCACTGAGTGTTTATCTCTCTCTTTTTGCATTGGATGTTGTAAAATGTCGTTGTGTCTCTTTCAATGTCCCTTTATTTAGCATGTCTCTTTCTTTTGTTCTGTTATAAAGTTGTTTTATTTGCTTCTTTGTATTTCCATTTTGTCTGTAAGCTGATTCCATTTCTTTCCTTCTTTCTCTTAGGATTGGGTGTTATAAAATGTTGTTGTGTTTCTCTCAACATTTCTTTATTTAACATATCTGTTTCTTTTGTTCTGTTATGAAATTATTTTACTTCATCCTTTTTATTTTTACTTTGTGCGTGAGCTGATTTTATTTCTTTCCTCATTAACTCCCCTTCAACTACTTTTTTACCATCTTTTGCTCCTATCTCATTTCTGTCTTTTTGTTTTTGTTTTTGTTTTTTTTCTTTTTCTTCTCTTCTTGAACTCTTCTTCAACTCTATTTTAAAATTTCTCATGTATTTGGCGATGATGACTATTTATTTCTTTATCATGTGGAGTATTATATATACTACCTGGAAATTACCGTGGATAATGGCTTTAATTATTGATCCCTTCTTCAAGTAGAGCTTTGTAGTTTTAATTTCTGAATATTGTAAGAAGTAATTTTAGGTTATAAATCTTCTCCTTATTTTTCCTAGACTAAGAATGTTCATAGATAGTGATCAAGGCGACTAAGTTATCCTGGAGTTACTGTACTTAGAATAGTAACTGGTTTTTTTGTACATTTTGTCTCTTTTTTCCCATTTTTTATCTTATTGTGGTTTTATGTTTTTGTCCTTTCAGTGTGACCCAGGTATTATTTTGGGGACGGGGTTCTTTTCGTCATTTTAGAATTTCTTATTTGATGAAAATGGGCTTGAATGAGTGTTATGGCCAACGAGTTTAGGTGGGGTTTTTTGAGAATTAGGCTGGGTCTTGGTCCTTGATTGTTCTGCTAGGTATTCTGTCATTATTGTCTCTTCCAATTCTATCTTCTCGATCTTTCTCTTTCTCTTTCACTACTCTTTGTTCTTCTACGTCCCTTCTTTCTTTTTCTTCAGATCTGTGATTAAGGCAATTATGTCTTCTGTGTCTATGATTATAATTTCTGATCGTACAATTGTTTTTTTTATTTCTGTCTAGAAATTAGTATTTGGTCTTTTGACTTTAACTGAGCTTCCTTTTATAAGAATAGTTGTCTACTACTCATTCTGGCTTAGGTTTTAAGCTGTTTATTTAGGTTTTCAAATTATTATACTAAAGATATTTCTATTCCTTTGTCAATTTTGCCTTCTTTCTCTCTGTTCCTTATTAATCCTTTCTTTTCCTTGCTTTTTATCCACTTTGTAGTTTTCGGACACTCTTGAGTCATACTCCCATGATGTCTGCTCTTTACCTTTTTAACTTAATTGATATAATGTATATGGCAAATTCAACCTTATATTGATAATATTTCAAGTCTTTATTTAATTACCAGAAATATTGTCCTTACAAATAAAGGGGGAAAAAAAAAATTTTCTTAGGTGGCTAGATAGATACTTGAAAGAAATTATCTTACGAATTTTTCATATATTGATGATATTATCATATGTCTGAGCCAAATATTATATATACTTATATATTGGTTTCAATACTATTTATCTATATTTATTATATATATAGGGCACCAATCCAGTAGGTATTTTTTTTTTTTTACCTATACATAGGTATCATTTTGGCCAATGAAAATTTTTTTTTGCACATTTTTTTATATTAAAAAGTAAGAGGGAGAAATAAAATTAATGGTGTACGTCTTTTTATGCATTTCATTATAGCCATTGGATCATCATCTAATGGTGATCCAATGGTTAAAAAAAATACCTATACATAGGTGTAAAAAAAAATACCCATTGGATTGGCAACCATATATATATATTACAATAGACATAAAAAATTGTTTATATCTGGTTGATCACAAAGTATTTAGCTCTTTCAACTGATAAAGAGGATGATGACGACTTTGCTATGAAGAGAAGAAAAGTAGATTGTAGTCAGATATTATTGTAAATTATTATATTGTTGTAAAGTTATTAAAAAAAGTTGATTCTTATTATCAAGTTTCTTTTATCATGTGTATGATTTCGTACATTATTTACTTAGATTGAAAGTTTTTAATTTTATATAGAATCAAAATTATGTTTTATGGACTTGATTATTGTTATTTTATTATTTTATAAACTTTATTTATGTCATATTAGCTAATAGTATAAAAACATGTTCACTTAAAATAATAGATATTATATAGCATACAATTAAGATTAAAGAAAGATAAAAAAGAAAAGGCTAACATCACAAAATTATGAAAAACAAAATTAATTATTTTCTATGTCTAAATAATGTTATTGCATTATTTCATAAATCTTAAATTAATAATTATTCATACAATAAAGTTTTTCCTATTTTCTCAATCAAATAAATAATATGATAATATCAGAAACTTTTGCATCACCAAAGCGTCAACGAAAATGCCGCTATCGCTATCTTCTGGACGAGAGCTCAGTACCTAATCGTGATAATACGATAGATCATCAGTACGAGAGCCCTGATATTGTTTCAGAAAATATTCGTCGATCAAGAATTATTTCAATATCAAGCGCCACAAACTCTGAGAGAAATTTCTCCAACTCAGCTCAGTCATTAATATCAGCTAATATTAGTACACAGAGTAATTCTTTTACTCTCTACAAAAAAAAAAAAAAAAAAAACTAATCTAATCATCATAAATTCAATCATTTATAAATTTACTTACTTTACATTGCTACTTGATATTGTATTGCAGGCAATATCAATAAATATTGTGATCTTGGAGATTGCTCCTATATTTGTGAATATTGTGATGCATCTTTTTGGTTTGATGAATCTACTAAAAGGATTTATCAACCAAAATATAACTTATGTTGTAAAGACGGAAAAATTAAACTCCCTTTACCAAAAAAACCTCCTCCTATACTTGATCAATTACTTAATTACTACGAAGGATCTTTAAGCACACACTACCGAAAAAATATCCGAATCTTTAATTCTATGTTTGCTTTTACATCATTCGGAGCAAATATTGAACATAGCACAAAAAATTCAGATGGTCTATATATTTTAAAATTAGTGGTCAAGTACATCATCTTATGGGATCTTTATTACCTACAAATAATAATCCTCCAAAGTTTTCCCAACTATATATATATGACACAGAAAACGAAATTGAAAATCGAATGGCAATATTTTCATTTGATGACACATCAAAATAACTAAAAAGATTAATCGTTGAAAATATAAAAATACTCAATGAAAATAACAAATTAGTAAAAAAATTTTGCATGGTTAGAGACAGATACAATGAAGATGAAATTCCATCAATGAAATTAAGATCAATAGTAAAACAACCTACATATAATAATCAATATGAATTACCTACTTCAAATGATATAGGAGGTTTAATTGTTGGAGATATTGGTGAATATGAAGATGGAAGAGATATTATAATTGAAGACAAAATAGATAATTTACAAAGAATTACAAAATTACATCCATCTTATATGGTTTTATAATATCCACTCTTATTTCCATACGGAAAAGATGGTTACAAAATTGATTTAAATTGGAATATAAATAGATCAACAAAACAACCATCAACAAATAGAATACCAATGAGAGCATTTTATTGCTACCAATTACAACAGCGTGAACATGTAAATAATATTTTATTTAAAAGTGAGAGACTTTTTCAACAATATGTAGTTGATACATATGCTTCAGTTGAAGAAGATAAACTTGATTACATTAGAAAAAACCAAAATAATTTAAGATCTGAAATTTATCAAGGCGTCCAAGACGCTGTTACAAGAGGAGACACAGATGCTAGAGCAATTGGTAAAAGAACCATTCTCCTATCTAGCCATACTGGAAGTCCTAGATATATATGATTCAAAACTATTAAGATGCAATGGCAATATGTAGATATTATATAAATCCTGATTTATTTATTACATTTATATGCAATCTAAGATGGCCAGAAATTACACGTACCTTAAATAAAATTTCTGGTCAAAAACCTGAAGATAGACCAAATATAATTGTAAGAATTTTTAAAATGAAACTACATCAAATTTTATCTACTATTAAAACAGATAAAATCTTTGAAACAATCATCGCAGGTTAGACTACATTATTTTATTTTACAAAACAAAATATACAAAATAATAATAATAATAATAATAATAATAATACTTTTTTTAGTTCTAACTAAAACTAACATTTTTTCCTTCTTTTTTTCCCTCTTTTTAATGTTTGTTTTATTATGTAGATCTGTACGTGGTCGAATTTCAAAAACGCGGTTTACCTCATTGTCATTTCTTATTTTGGTTACATCCTGATGAAAAATTATTAGAACCATTACAAATTGATAAATTTATTTCAGCTGAAATACCTGATCCTGAAAAAAATCCAGATGAATATAACATCATAGCAGAATTCATGATACATGGACTATGCGGTACTGCCAAAACAAATGCTCCATGCATGAAAAACTTAATTTGTTCTAAAAAAATTCCCAAAACAATTTAAAAATGAAACAATCATTGAAGAGAATAGATTCATCAATTATAAATGTAGAAATACAATATTTTAAGTACAAAAAGAAGGTATTAAACTATGTCAGAAGCGTAGGTGGCGGTGGTGCCGGATGAATCCTCAAACCTACCGCCGGTATAGGAATCGCCTTGGTGCCTCACGTCCATTGTAGAAAGACTCCTCCTTATAAACTCGCGGTTAGTAGCATTACAAGAACAACCACTATAGATTCTACCACTAAAGAGCACTCACTGGAATTCTCTAGGTAGAGAGAGAGAGAGAGGAGAGAGCGTATTTTCACTGTACGTTATTTTTCAGGCTCTCAGATTAATGAATTAATTGTAGAGCGTACGTATCCTTTCTATTCAAATAAGGATATTCCCATATCCTCAAAGAATAGAAAAAAATTCCTAATTAATAGAGGCCTATCAGATATTCCACTCAAATATCTTATCTGATACGTAATCTACTCTAATTGGGCCATGCACCAACTATGGGTGCCCAATAGCCAAAGTCCAACATCTCTCACTCGCACATAGTGTGCATGATATCTCTCATTATCGTTCTACCAATAATTCCATTCATACTTGGCTAATGAGCAGTTCGACCGTCGAGCCACCTGCAAAAGAAAGTTCGGGAGTACTATACCAAATCTTATGAGGACCAGCATAGAACATCCCTAAGTGTCTCGTTATGCCCCAGACTTATTCAGCCACATCAGA
>JXTC01000697.1:38785-58880 GCA_002914845.1 Trema orientale
GTGGCCCGAGGCCTAGGGGCCCGGAGGCCGTGAATGGGCACTGGGCCAGTGCCCAAAGGCGCGGCCCAACAGCCACAGGCCTGGCACCAAATGGTGCCAGGCGTTCTTACACGCCGAGGCGGTGCATGTGGCCCACGCCCCACCGTGTCTCGCCGGTATCAGATCACGGCCACGTCTACCATACTTTTTCGTCGTCCTCGTTCCGATGACATGCCCCATGACTTCCAACTCCGTCGTTACGTTAGTGAGTGAGACACACTCTCTCCCGGAGAGAGTGTGATTCGAAATCAGGTTCTAAATTAGGAAAAAAAATATTTACAAATATGATACAAAATTCAAAAAATCATATCTCTTCAAATAAAATTCCAAAAAATACATATTATATATGGTTAGAAAGATAATTTCACGTAGATTCCGAAAAAATTAAAATCAAGTCCAATCAGGTAACTATACGATCGGAAAACGTAGTCAAACTTTCGGGTAAAACGAATTTGACTCAAAAAATCTCTCAAACCATACATCAAACGATTTCCAGATTTTAATGGTAGAACATATACACAATAATCTACCACATAGTAAAAAATCACGACCAAATAATATCCAGAACTATATAAACCAAAAACACGGTATATTATGCGTGTTTTCGGTTTAAGAGTTTATGTACCTCCCTCCTTAGCCTTTTTCCAACGGAGAACGGAGCCCACCAACAGCCGCTCTGATACCAACGTCGGAAACGCGGGTGGCAGTGGTGCCGGATGAATCCTTAAACCTACCGCCGGTATAGGAATCCCCTTGGTGCCTCACGTCCGTTGTAGAAAGACTCTTCCTCGTAAACTCGCAGTTAGTAGCGTTACAAGAACAACCACTATAGATTCCACCACTCAAGAGCACTCACTGGAATTCTTTAGGTAGAGAGAGAGAGAGAGAAGAGAGTGTATTTTCACTGTACGTTATTTTTCAGGCTCTCAGATTAATGAATTAATTATAGAGCGTACGTATCCTTTCTATTCAAATAAGGATATTCCCATATCCCTAAAGAATAGGAAAAAATCCCTAATTAATAGAGTCCTATCAGATATTCTACTTAAATATCTTATTTGATACGTAATCTACTCCAATTGGGCCATGCACCAACTATGGGCGCCCAATAGGAACTTGGGCCAAAAGTCCAACAAACTAGATAATAGATTTATAGTTCCTTACAACAAAGATTTATGTTTAAAATTTCATGCTCATATAAATATTGAAATATGCTCATAATCTATGTTAATTAAATATTTATTTAAATATTTAACAAAAGGTCTAGATAGAATAAGAGCAATAATAGAAGACAATACATGTACAGAACAACCTGGACAAGCTATTTATAAAGAAGTTGATGAGATAAAAAAACTATATTAATTGCCGTTATATAACACCATATGAAGCTATGTGGAGATTATATGAATATTCTATACATCATAGAAATCTAGCAGTACAAAGATTAACAGTTCATTTACTATATAAGCAAAATGTAATATTCCACTGAAATCAATGCCTTGATAATATAATTAGACAACCAGAAATTCAAAAAACTACTCTAATAGAGTGGATAGAAATCAATAAACTCAGTACAGAAGCTAGACAACTTTCATATACAAAATTCCCTACTAAATGAGTTTGGAATAGCAAAGATAAAATTTGGACACGTAGAAAATCAAGATACTTAATTGGTAGAACTTTTTATATCCATCCAAGTTCAAGAGAACTATATTATCTAAAACTATTATTAAATCATTAAAAAGGTGCAACAAGTTTCGAATCAATACGAACAATTGATAGTATAACATACGCAACAAATAAAGTAGTATGCAATGCATTAGGTTTATTAGGAGATGATAGAGAATGGAATGAATCAATATTAGAAGCCTCATTTTGGTCAACATCACATCAATTGTGACAATTATTTACCATAATCTTATTATTTTGTAATGTAAATAATCCTACGATATTACTTCAAAATCATTGGAAACTTATGACAGAAGATATCCTATACAAAACAAAAACTATGTTCAATAATCCAAATTTCCAAATCCCAGAAAACGAATTATACAATTATGTATTATATGAATTAGAAAAATAATTAAATTTAAATTCTTCAACTTTAACAAATTTTAATTTACCGTTACCAACAGGAATATTAATTGATGATTTAAATAATAAACTTTTGCGAGAAGAACTAGACTATGAAATTAATAAATTAAAAGAGCAAAATAATATTTTAGAAAAAATTTTGAATAATGAACAATGCTATATTTATAAAGAAATTATAGACTCATTGAATAATAGAAAAAAAATTATTTTTTATTTATGGACATGGAGGCACTGGAAAAATTTATTTATGGAACACTATTATCATAAAAATTAGATCAAATAATGGAATTATTTTAGCAGTTGCATCATCGGGAATAGCCTCATTATTATTACCCAAAGGCAGAACCACACATTTAAGATTTTGAATACCTTTATTAACTGATAAATTTTCCACCTGTTATATTAAAAAAGGAACCCAATTAGCAAAATTAATTTAAAAAATATCATTAATATTATGGGATGAAGCACCAATGAATAATAAACACTGTTTCAAAGCTCTAGACAAAACACTATAAGATTTAAATAATAATTTTGATCAACCTTTTGGTGGAATGAAAATCATATTAGGCAGTGATTTCCAACAAATTTTACCTGTTATACCTAACGGAACAAAAGAAGACATAATAAATACAAGTATAAATAATTCTTACTTATGGCCATATTTTGATTTATTATCATTAACACAAAATATGCGATTAAAAAATCCTATTACCACAGAACAAGAAAAAAAGAAATTTTACAATTCTCAGAATGGATATTAAATGTTGGAAACGATACTGCAGAAGGAATAAAAGATCCAGAAAATGAAGATATAACATGGATTAAAATACTTGAAAAATATATAATAGAATATGAATTAAATCCAATTCAAAAAATTTCAAAATTAGTATATGAAGATTTCGAAAAAAAAATGATAATATTGACTATATACGATATAGAGCAATAATAACACCAAAAAATAAAACAGCAGATGAAGTAAATAAATATTTATTGTCTTTAATACCGACTGAATCAAAGATTTATTACAGCTACGATACAATAATAGCTTCAACTGAAAATATTGATGAACTTAACTTATTATATCCCCAAGAATTTTTACATACTTTAAATTTTAATGGTATACCACCACATGAATTAAATCTTAAAGTTGGAAATCCAATAATATTATTACGAAATCTAAATCGATTAATAAAATTATGTAACGGAACAAGACTTATAATTACACAACTAACAAATAGAATTATAGAAGGCCAAATTATAAATTTAAATAATGAAAATGAAAAAACCTATATTCCAAGAATATAAATGATTGTAAATGAATCTAAATGGCCATTTACCCTAAAAAGACGATAATTTCCTATCAAAACCTGTTATGCAATGACAATAAATAAAAGCCAAGGACAATCATTAAATAAAGTAGGTATTTTTTTGAAAAATGAAATATTTACACGTGGTCAACTATATGTAGCTTTATCACGAGTAACAAATCCTAAAGGATTATATATATTAATAAACGAATCCATTAACAAATATCCCACTTATGTGAAAAATATAGTTTATAAAGTAATTTTACACAATATTATGTAAGGTTCCAAATTATATTATCAATTAAAAATTATTAAAATATCAATTTTATGTTAATTTATTTATATATATCTATTTACTTTATGTATATAAAATATTCAAATATTCTTAATATAATTTTCATTTCATTAAATTTTTGTGCTTTGCAATTGACAAAACAACAAAAAAAAATGGCAATACCAATACGAAGTCTTAAACCAAACGAAATTTATGGAGCAATTGAAGCTCGCATTAGCAGACTCTGACAAACTATTGACTACACAACCGGACGTTTAATCAGTCTTGATTGTGTTCTGGTTGATCACGAGATAACAAAAAAATATTAAATTACCTTATATCATACTTCCTAATAATCTAATATATATATATATATATTTATATTTCAATAATTAATCTTATAAAATGTTATATAACACTAACATACATTTTTAATAAAATACAGCGTGAAGCAATCCATGGAACGATCAAGGCTCGAGATGCAGATCACTTCTTACAACAAATAACTGAAGGAGAAGTATAAAGAATCAGCAATTTCAACGTAATACCAAATAAACCAAAATACAAGATCGTTCCACACACTGCAATGTTACAATTTGCCAGAGCAACATTATTCGCTCCAATAACAAGCTCAACAACAAATATTCCGATGCACAAATTTTATTTCACTGACTTTGATCAACTACCCTCACGAACAGATATTCACGATATCTTATCAGGTATCATTAATTATACTATTTTTCTCTTATTAATATTTACCAAAAATTATTTAACTTCTCTTACATTAATTTTTTCTCCTTTTATATCAGATATCATAGGAATGTTAATAGAAATACAAGACTTAGAGCAAACAAATATCAAAGGAAAAATGACACTAAGATGGACGTTAATAATACAAAACATCAGGTAATTAATTTAGTCATTACTTAAATTCATATATTGAAAACCAAAAAAATTTATACTTAACTTTGATCATACCTTAACATCCTTTTATTTTAATTACAGGAGTGAAATGTTACAAATCACTTTATGGGGAGAAATAACAAAAAAAATTAATACAGATATTGTACAAACTGTAGATGAACCAGTTATAATTATTTTTACATCCATGACGATAAAGCAATATCTAGGTAACTAATAACACACTTTACATTTGTAAATAAAAATAGTAATATATTCTATCCACATATAAATTAATATAAATAACTATGTTAAACAGGGAATATATATGCTGCAAGTACTGGAGCAATAATATATTATATGAATATAGATATACCAGAGACTAACGCATTAAAAACAAGGTACTAACAACTCTTGACATTTTCTTAAATTATAAAATAAAAAAGATATTTTATTTATCTTTATTAAATCTTATTATTTCTTCGTCTTTCATAAATCTACTATTTAGATTTTAACACACAAAACAGCATATCGAATTCGTCCCAACTCCTGTTCTAAGAGAAACACTACCGCCAGAACAACAGAAATTACAGAACAGGAGAACAATTGCAGAATTAAATTAGTTAGATCTCTTAACTCAGCTGGTAAGTAAAACTATATTAAAATCAATAAAAATATTATTCAATACTATAGCGTATACTAATATCAAATTTCTATTATTTTCAAGGAACAAAATTTACAGTAAAAGCGACAATATTTAGATTCGAAACACAACAAAGTTGGTATTACAATTCTTGCCATCAATGTTTCAGACAAGTCCGTGAAGTAGGAAGCGGATGGTAGTGCGACACACATGGCCATCTCACATTAACTCCCACTCTATGGTATATAATAGTATCAGCTAATCGATACTAATATTTTCTTAATTAATTCATTCATAAAAAAAAAATATTTACTATCACCAATCGTTCATTAAAATATTTATGTCTTTTTAAATATTAAATTCTTTTCTTATTTTGAAATTTCAAAAAGTATAAATTAAATACCAAAATCCAAGACGAAATGAGATTTATAAATATAACAACATTTGGAAAAGCAGCTCAACTCCTGATCAAAAAGCCATGTATAATATTGACAATACAAGAAGGCTACACTGATCCAACAACATTGTCACCAATGATCGAACAATTATGCGGGCAAATAAAATTCAAATTTATTTCAGAACGAGAGGAGCTCTAATTGACACATTCATGTCAAAAATATTTGATGATGATGATGATAAGGCAACAACATTATCACTTCCAGCACCACCAACTGTCCCAGAAATAGACATAATACCAACAATACCATTGGATCCAAAAACACATGATCCAAAAAAAATTAAAGAAAGGTAAAAAAAAAAAATTACTACTAATTTATGCTTAAATTAATAAAATACAATATATAATCCATTATATAATTAATAATATAACTCTTTTTCTATTTCAGGTCAGAAGCAGTATCAATAGAAACATCAAGAAAAAGAAAATCAACCAGGTAATAAATCTAATTAAATTCAAGCATAAATGCCTTTTAATTAGAAAAAAAAAACATATAATTTCTTTTATCTCCTATTCTAATTTTTCTTCTAACTTTTCTTTATTACAGTGAAGAGGAGCAAAAAAAGAAAGGAAAGCAAAAAATATAAAATCAATTATCAATCGATATCAATGTAAAAAAAGTTTGTAACGTTCTAAACAATATTGTACTATATTATAAATAAATATTATGTTATTGTGAAAAATCACTACCTACTATAAATAATATAATAAATATTTTATATAACTCTTTATACAATATAACAATTTATGATGTTTTATACACCGTTTCACTACATATCATATTTAACTTGTAGCAAATGCACGGATTACACTGCTCGTTCTATTCTCATTCTATTCTCAGTTGATTCAATTATATTTTGTCACATCAAAATAATTACAATTTTTTAGGTAAATATAAACAGATAAGTATGCATTAAATATAAATAAATAAGTATGCATTATTGATTTTTTGTAGAGATAATGTATACAAGTGGCTCTGGTAACGACTTTATTACGGAAGATTTTCTTTATATTTGGTCAAAGTTCTTACGTCCAACTAGACAGCTTTTCTTTCTGATGAAATTCCCCGAGGGAACTAAGTTATATATTTTAAAATAAAAATTAAAAAAAAAAAAAAACCAAAAACCCGGAGACGAGGGCATTAAGAGGCATAGAAATGCTTAACCTGGGGATGAGGGCATTGAGTGGCATATATAGAAAAGCTTAACTTCTTAATGTTCTCCTTGTACTCTGTTCTATTACATTTATGTTAAGGAAACCTATGAAGCTCCTCCTCATTCTATCCTGTTTCACTTTGCTCTGCTTCCCAAAATCCCATGCAGTTGACCTCATAAAACCAAACCAAACTCTCCAAGACAACGACCAAACTCTCATCTCAACCGGCAAAGGAACATTCGAACTAGGCTTTTTCAGCCCCCGGAATTCGAAGAACCGCTACGTGGGAATTTGGTACAAGAATGTAAAAGATTTTACAGTTGTTTGGGTTGCAAACGGAGAAAATCCACTTACAGACTCATCTGGGGTCCTCACAATCAACCCAACTGGTAACGTAATCATTCTAAGTAACCAGTCAGGTCTCCCCATGTGGTCTTCCAACTCTTCAGCCAAAAATCCAAGTTTGGAGCTCTTAGACTCCGGAAACCTCGTGGTTAAAGACGGAACTAGTGGGAGCTATGCGTGGCAGAGCTTTGATCATCCATGTGATACTCAAATAGCTGATATGAAGCTAGGATGGGACTTCGTAACTGGTCAAAACTGGTACCTTACCTCTTGGAACAGTCTTCAAGATCCGTCGATCGGGAACTATACGTACAAAGTCGATCCTCGACTGCCTCAGGTGATTCAGCGTAGAGGTGAAGTTATTCTGTATCGGAGTGGTCCGTGGGATGGAGTTCGGTTTGGCGGAGACCCTCCATTTGGAGAAAACCCGGCCTATAGGCCTATGTACATCTTCAATGAAAATCACGTATACTACATCTTTGAGAACATTGATAATTCTTCTGTGACAAGGTTTTGGGTGAGCCCATCGGGCGCTCTTCAACAGCTTAGGTGGAACCGCGGGACCGGAGACTGGGCTCCGATAGTATTTACTTTGCAGAAAGATGAATGTGACACGTTCGGGAGATGTGGGGCTAATGGTGTCTGTGACATCAATCGTAGCCCTGTTTGCCATTGCCCAACTGGGTTCGTCCCAAAAGTGCCTCAAGATTGGGCAAGCGTCGACTCGAGTGGGGGATGTGTACTCAGGACCAAGTTGAATTGTAGCGCCGGGGAGGGGTTCAAAAGATTCTCTGGCACGAAGTTGCCGTACAGTCCAGATTATGTGGTGAACAGAAGTGTGGTGAGTAAACATGACTGTGAGTTGATTTGTTTAAGAAACTGTTCGTGTGTGGCTTACTCTGTCTCTCGGCTTACTGGCTGCGCGGTTTGGTTTCATGACATGGTTGATATTAGAATTTACGATGAAGGTGGGCAAGACCTGTACATCAGAATGGCTGTTTCTGAATTTGGTAAGAAAGCCTCTGCTAAATCTATGTCCTCTTTACTAAAAAAAAAGGCTTATTTGCCTTTCTAAGAAAAAGACTTTTTTTTTATTAAAAAAAAAGATTTAATTAATAATCGCTACTTACTACAAATTTAAAGGAAAATATCATACACACTACCAAAACTTAAACCCCTGATCCTTCAAACTCACACACTCATCTCAAACTCACACACTCATCTCTAAAGTCTTGGACCAACTGAAAAATTGTAATTATTTAAGTAAATCTTTTGCTACAATTCAAGCAATACAACTAGGAAACAAAATCGCATTTTTAACGCATTAGGTTGTAACCCTTTTGAGCAAATTGGAAATATGTTTCTGGCACTGAGTAGGAAATCATCGCATTTTTAACGCATTAGATTGTAACCCTTTCGAGCAAATTGGATATATGTTTCTGGCTCTTAGTAGAGAATCATTTTTGGATGATAGTTTTTCTTATCCCTGTTTCTGGCCCCACCAACCAATTAAGTTGCTATTGCTGTGGCTGATGTCAGTGCAAGTTTGTCGGCCAAACTCAATCATACAACGGAATAATTGGGAAAAAAAAAAAAAACTCAGTCAGGATCTTTCCATAAATTTTAACTATATTTTTTGACTTGTGTAAAATTATATTTTGTATTTCAAATTTCTATAAATTTATACTTTCTGAATACAAATTAAGTGATTTATGCTAACTGTTCTAAGTTATTTTCAATAACTTTTTGGTCTTAGTATGCAGAAATAAGATATTTTCAATTCAGATTATGTGTTTACTGAGAAATTTGGAAGTCAACTTATATACAGAAAGTACAAATTTGAAGAGATTTGAATTGTAAAGATATAATTTTGCACAATCCAAAAGACATGATTAAAGTTACAGAAAATCTATAATTCAAGGTATTTCTTTTTTTCGGATAACTCATCATACAACATCGAACTTACTTCTCACGTATGTTTATTTTCTTTCTCTTTAATATATTTTGTTTGATATATTTTGATCCGATTTGTCATAGGATCAGATGAGGATGGTAAAAGAAGGGCTGTGATCATCTCTATCTCACTTGTCTTTGGGTTTCTTTTATTGTTTTTGGTGGGTGCCTATATCATCCGTAAGAGGACGTCTTCCTCCCATATAAGCCAAGGTAATGTACTAATATATAATGCTTTTCTTCTGTTTCATGGAGAAATAAGTGCTAACATAGTATTTGGATTGAAAATGAGTAGTTTACCAACTACAATTGTCAATGGCCCATACCTACTTCTATGAAAACAACGTGATTTATTTTGCTTCGTTTTTCTCCTTTTATTTGTTGAAACCAGTAGAACAATCCGTTCTTTATATTAATTTGGTTGAAGAACTTTTAATGCTTATTTGGTATTTGAGTAAGTTCATTCAAAGTAAACATCTTCATTGTCATGATGTAGCAACTACCATATCAAGATGTTTCTAGAATGCTATATATTATAGTTGAAAATTAGCACACACATCTATTGCTTTGGCATCTTCAAACAAATATGTATTCCATAGTCAGTGTAAATGGAGGGACTTATCATATAGTACCAGGTTGTCTGCCGTTATGCTTCATTTTATTTTTATTGCTTTGGCAGCTGCTGCAGTAAATAATTCAAATGAAGATGAAGATCTAATTCTTCTAGAAGATGATGTAGATTTACCTTCATTTGGCTTAGATACTATTGCCAGTGCTACTAACAACTTCTCTCCTACAAATAAAATTGGAGCAGGTGGTTTTGGTCCTGTTGACAAGGTATTTATTTCATTTACTTGCCAATTTAGCAAAATGAACAATCATAACTCTTTCTTCAACTTTTCCTATAGATCTTTTTTATGTGATGATCAAAATATTTGATTTATTTTAGGGTGTTTTCCCAACTGGACAAGAAATAGCTGTGAAGAGGCTCTCTAAAGATTCAGGACAAGGCCTCAGAGAGTTTAAGAACGAAGTTATTTTGATTGCAAAACTTCAGCATCGAAATCTAGTTAGGCTATTGGGATGCTGCATTCATAGAGAAGAAAGGATGTTGATCTATGAGTACATGGCTAATAAAAGCTTGGACTTATTCATATTCAGTTAGTCACCCTCAACATTCTTAGTTACTTCATATTTGTGGTTTTTCTTAGTACGCTGAAGTTTTAACTTCATGCATGCTGACTGGTACAGATCAAACAAGGAGTACTGCAGTTAATTGGCAGAAGCGGTTCGACATTATTATAGGAATTGCTCGAGGACTTCTTTATCTTCGTAGAGATTCAAGGTTAAGAATCATTCATAGAGATCTTAAAGCTGGCAATATCCTCTTAGATAGTGAAATGAATCCCAAAATATCAGACTTTGGCTTGGCAAGAATATTTGGAGGTGACCAGACTCAAATAAATACTCGTAGAGTAGTTGGAACGTAGTAAGTGCAACAAGTCTCCAATTCTCTCTTCCCACTGCGCAATAGCCTCCATATAGGATTATTCTTGGGACTAATCTATGTTTGTTTCTTATATTTCAGTGGCTATATGTCTCCGGAATACGCAATAGATGGACACTTTTCAATGAAATCTGACGTCTTTAGCTTTGGTGTCATGGTTTTAGAGATAGTAAGTGGGAAAAAAAACAGAGGATTCATTCATCCTGATCATGACCTCAACCTTTTAGGACATGTGAGTCAAGACTACTTAATTTTCTCTCTCTTTTTGCCTTATTTACTCTGTCATTCAAAATTTTCCGTGTCGTCGAATCTAACAAATTTGGATTGTATTAGGCATGGAAATTATGGAATGAGAACAAGCCTATGGAACTAGTAGATATTCTGTTAGAGAATGTTCCTACAGCAGAAGTGTTGCGATGTATCCAAGTCGGTCTATTGTGTGTTCAAAAACACCCTGAAGAGAGACCCTTAATGTCTGCCGTTCTCTACATGTTCGATAGTGATAATGCTTCACTACCCAAACCAAAACAACCTGGATTTTACATTGAAAGAGTTCATACAGAAACTGATTCTTCATCTTCATGCAATAAATTATACACGCCTACTGAATTAACTGTTACAACATTACATGGAAGATAAAAGAAAAGGAAGTAATTGAGTAGATGCAATTTTTTAATTCTTATCAATACCAAATTATAAATAACTATGCGTTCTGTCTTTTATTTTATGTATAATATGTGATACAAATGTGAATGATAACTTTTCTGTTTTATCAACTTATCATCTGAGGAGAAATTAGTCATTATCAACTGATATTTTAGTGGAAGTCTCTTTTTTCTACACTTTGAATATGGATTAATTTACTACTTTCTTTCTAATCTTTTTTAATGCAAGCGTTAAATTTTAACAAAAAATAATTTGTTGCCACCTAACAGGAAGAGTTAAGCAATGAAATCTATGGAATAAAGGCAGGCCCATTATTAATTATACAAACAAAAGGGCAGGCCATAGAACTGACAAATGTTTTAATCAACCAAAAACATCCATAATATTACCATGAAAGAGCTTTAAACTAGTTCTTTGGCATCTTTGAATAAGTCAAACACTTATACTGATCTAGATCTTACTGGTCACAACATTGTTTGCACTATCATGACACATGATCTGAATGGGGACTAACAAATTTATTCGAACTAACCAGAGCAAAGGGATCAATATGTGCATCAAAATGGCAACAGAAGAAGTGAAAACAAAGCGATTGAGCCATTTAATTTGGGCTCAAGCCCAAAAGCGTATGGGTAGTTTCCTTGATCCTATATTTGGTGGCTTTAATGCAATTTGATAGCAGTATAGAGAAATTTAGGTGGATGACCAAGATTTTAAATTTGATTAAGTAGATGTCCACTTTTAAAATTTTATAGCTAAATGTCTAGTTATATACATTTTTACACTTGGTAGATACATATATCCACCAATTTTAGTTATTGTACTGAAATGCACTGAGTATATAATTCTTTATACTTGGTATATAAAATTTTACACTTGGTATATAAGCATATATACTGGATATTTTGCTATAACATTTGACAAAGAGACATTTACTGAAATTGGGCCTAAAATTTGGTCACATTTCTATAAGCCCCTATGTGTTATATAGATGAAGAGAAGACCCTCATCTAGGAGCAGCCATAGGAAGAGTTTTTATTTTGGGTAGCCATATGTGATTTCTTATATTTAGTATTTCTTTTAGTTTCAGGAATTTGGTTGTTGTAAGCTTTTGGGGGTTCGTCTTTTTTCTAGCTTGTTTATTTTTGATTCTCTTTTGATATTAGCATCAAGATTGTTAGTTAAATATTTTCTTTGCAGTTTTGAATACTTTTGTGAGAGATTTTGTTGTATATATGCTTGTCCTCAAGCAAAACAAAAGAAATAAAAAGCAAAAACAAATCAATTGCTAAACACAAATGACAAAATGTGAGTTTTATATCGAATCAACAACCGTGTAAGTATCTCCAAAATAATCACAATAATTTTCCATGTTCGAATGAATTACAACCATTGAGAGTATCTAGAATTTCAATATCAAGTATCGATTTTACTCCACTCAAGACCCTTTTTTGTAAGTGTGTGCACAACCAATCTGACTCAACTACATAAATTTTATATAGACTTATGTACTTAGGAGACTATGAATGATCTCTCGATAATCCAAATTAGAACTACCATAAGCCCATTCTTTGTGTCGCTCTCTACTAATGCAGGTTATAGTGTCATCGAAGATCAAAAGGTCTTTCAAAGTTTATAATATAAGGTTGCTGTGAAGGTTAGATCAGAAGGATATTTTTTCAGCTGTGATCACCCTAGGCATGCATCACAACTCAATGATATTTCCATGATTTCTAAGAAACATTTCACTCACTAACCCCTCCTTACATCATTCTTCCTCCTTCAATTATTTCCATAATAAGCTTTTTTGCCCATAACACAAAACCAATCACAATTTTTTATCCATTTATTATCTATTTTTTAAATTTTTTTGTCCTTTTTTTCCGATTTTTTTTTAATTTTTTTCTTTTCTTCAGTTTTTTTTTTCTAGTTTTTTGAAAATAAGATAGAGATTGTGATAAAAAGAAGAGAAACATAAACCTCAATATTGAAAATCAAAAATCAAAATCGATATTGTCCCCAATATTGAAGTGAATGTAAGGCAATATACAATTTGTACCAACTCTCTCTCTCTCTTTTTTTCCCTTTATTTATAATAAATCAACCCACCAATAATACTCCAAATATAAACCAAACTTGTCTTTATGTTCAATAAATCATACACGAATACAATGTAATCATGCCTACTAGTCATGATGGATTTAAGAAATGTGAATAAATTTAGTAGTTTAAATATACTTGTGAAGGTGATAAAGGAAGTAGGTCGAATAGGCTTAAGTGAGATTGTCTGAGGATAAATTTTTCATGGGTTAGCTTCAAAGGGTCAAACAATCCAAAAAAATGTCTAAATCCTCTTTTCAATGATACTTTATCTAGGATTTTACCTCAAGCAATACTCAAATGGGTTCTAGAACTCATGAGATATCAAAGTCCAGCTAATGTAGATAAGTGTTCTATAAAACTCAAATTAGTCAAGTAATCATGATTCATGGTGCTCAAATGTAGAGAATCAAAAGTGAAATTTAACATATGAGAGTCAAGCACACAGATAAATCAATGAACTATATTTTAAAAGATGTAAAGAACACTAAATGACTATACTCATCATCAATAACAAGTTATTTTATCTCATCAAAACTCACAATTTATTGAAACAAACTAAATAAAAGCAAGTAAAGCATTTATCAAAATAACACAAATAATGGAAGGAAAAGTCATGGCAACCAATACATAAGCAAAGCTAATACCCATCATATAATTAACCAGCTATGTTCTCACCTCTAAACTCAAAATAACAAAGTTCAGTTAAATTAAGTACAAGGGAATAAGAACAGGAACCTAAGAGACGAAGCATTCTTGCCTCTTAATATGGTTGGCAAAGGTGGTATTCCGAGCAATAGTGGCTTTAACTCAAGTTGGCGGGACTTTCCTCCATGCCTTGCATCTTTAGGCTTAACTATATACAAGTTAGAGCTCATTGAAGATGGCTTCTACCTATAGTACATGTCATACAACACGACATACGGGTCTTAGTTTTTGACGCCCTCAAGCTTGGCGATATATGACAATGCTCTATACGCACACTCAACTTGTCTCAGCTCTAGTAGATGTGCAGGGTGGGCTTCAATGAATGGTTCTAGGGGCAGTGAAGGAAGGTTTGGCCACATGGGATCAACATAAATGTAAGTTTTGATGACCAGTAGTATAATGACTTGAACCTCGTCCTTCTCGTGCTTGCACTCGGTTCCTTACAGTGGCTTCCATACATGTATATGTCATGGCTTCGATGGAGTCAAATGGAGATTTGGCTTGTAAGTTGTGAATAGTTTCCATCATCTCCAACTTCTCTATGCGGAGCCTTATCTCCTCTGAAAATTAGGCAACAATGTCTTCAAGGCTAGGAAAGACTCTGCTTAGTAGTGTGGAATATCAAACTATGGCGCTGAAATGTTGGAATTATCCCCCAAACTGAGATAGCTTAGTGGGTAATTCCAACTCTGACAGTAAAAATTAGCCGTGTCTTCCAACAAGCAATATGATTCATCTGCGGATAATTGGTGGAAATAGGAGGTACCATCTTTTTTTTCCATCCACATTCTTATTTTGGTGCATAACCCATCAACAAAAATTTGTAGTTGACACTCCTGAGAGAAGCCATAATTAGGAAAATTAATGAGCAACTCCTTGTGTCTCCACTATGTCCAAGGAAATGGCTCTAAGTCTCGTTGAGCAAACCTCAAGAAGACTTGTCGATCTACCATCTCCAAGTACCTCGCAAAACAAATATAAAATTAAAAATTAAAAATGAAAATAAACACCTAAATTAAAATCAAGTTATTTACTCCCGATATCAACAATAATCTAATACGCCAATCCCTGGCCAAAATTTGATAATAACGTTTGTCATCGGAACAAATTAATAATTTATATTTCCTCCTATTAACTTATCTAGATTTTTCTAATAAAATCTAGAGTTAATTAGTATAGCAGCAAGAAGAGTCGATCTTACAAAAATTGGATTTTGGATTCGTTGTTAAGTACCAAAATTATCATGATCTAACTTTATCTAGGCATCAAACTAAATGAATTTAAAGTAAAATAAATAAAAATAATGATAAAAAAAAATACGTAAAATAAAATATAGAAATTACTATGCACTAATGTACTAGGACTTGAGTTCGCCTAATTACTCCTAAGTTTGTCAAATTAAGTAATTACTAGTCTAATTCCATTCAATTCACTAATCAAGAAACGTAATCTAAGCTTATTCCCTCTCCGGGGCGTTAAATGGGATAATATGCCTAAATAACCTAAGTTAATATCCTTATCTAACTCGTTGAATTAAGCATTCATTAAGTCTAAGCTCTCAAATAGAAGTGAAAGTATCGTTTACCTCCCGGCCTTAAAATAAACTGAAACTATCTAAGTGATTATCTAGGCATTGATCTCTTTCCGGTCTCATAACAATCTAAACTATCTCTTAAATTTAGTTTATAAAGTCTATCTCTCCCAAGCATTAAAATCACAGCCCAAGTTCAACTAATTCATTGGCCAAATAAATTAAAGCAATGAGCAAAGAGAAACATAAATGAATTGAAAATGTAAAATAGCTCAACAATAAACAAAATAATCAAAACAAAGTATAAAAAAAGACAAATCAAATCATATCATATAAATTCTAACCAACCATAGTAAAATCTAAAACTAATATCATTAAGAAATTCATAAACCTCGAAATATTCATACAAATGCTTAATACGAATCTCAAGAGAAATTAGGGTGAGAGAAAGGAAGAAAAACTCTTGTGGAGACGACTTTTTTTTTTTGGGGTAAAACATCACAGAATTCATTCAAAGAATGGCCTTACTAACTGGAGGAATCCATTCATTACAGTTGCAAAAAATATCCATTGGGACGACTTCAATGTCCATCTCACCAGAGATATTACAAAACAGGACTCATTTAGCAAGATTATGAGCATAAAAATTAAATTCTCTTGGAACAAAGCTAAAGGATAATCCCATGAATTGGTTGCTGAGGGTTTTTACCAAAGAGACAGAGTTGACTATCTCCTAGTTTGATTGTTCTCCACTAAGATTGGAAATAGTTACTTAAGAATCACCGTCAATGATGTAGTAAGGAATCTTCCTCTTGGCGGCTTCAGTTAAAGCAAGAATTGTAGAGTATGTTTCCTCGACTAGTGGAGATTTAGGAGTTGTCTTGCTAGTAACAGCAAAGAGAATAACTCCTTCATGATTTCTGGCCATGGCTACTAACATCAGTTCGTCGCTCCCTATCGCAATATCGAAATTTAGCTTAACCCAGTCAATAGCGGGGAGTCCAAGAGGAGATACCTTGCGGTATGCTATTAATCAGCAGACCTTCTGAAAATAACGAGTAAGGTTTGAAAATACGTCTCAAGCAAGAGTTGACATCCGGCACAGAATGATAGTGAATAGCGGCGTTCCTTGTTAACCAGATATGATCCATAGCTATTGAGACAAATAGAAGCACTTCATTACAGTTCACACCAAGCTCTTTCAAATGTCGAATGAATCTGGGCCACTCCACATATGAATTCACAGAGCCTCTTAAAGGGGAAAGAGTCCAAGGCGAAGCAATCCAAATTGTTTTCATGAAATCACAAGAAAGGAAAGTATGCTCTAGATTTTCAGGACCATCTCCACATAACGGGCATTCTACTGAATCAATTGCAAAAACCTCGTTGATTCTAGAATGCACCGGTAAAGCATTTGAAAGGATCTGTCACCATAGGACTTTGTTCCTCTCATTGATTTTAGAATTCCATAGTTTGGTCCATTCCTTTTGCAAAAAGGGGGATTGAAGGGGGGAGGGGGGTCGACATAGAGCCTGTAGTAAGTAAACAGACTTGGTGGTGAAATTACTATTGGCATTCTTAGTCCAGATCCACCTATCTGTAGTTGTACCATTCATGATGTCAATCTTGAAAATAGCGGCAATGGCGTCCTGATCAAAGCAAAGCCTAAGTTTAGGCACATTCTAATGACCCTCATCCGTAATAAAATTCGCTGCATACATGAAATCTCTTCTCTCCGACCCCAAAGAAATAGCGTGAAAGCCAGTATAATAAGGGACCTAAGGATCTTTCTACACATTTATAGATCGTCCATGTCCAACTGCCTAACAAGCAGCTTGTAGAACTCAATGACGAGCTTTAATAACTGATTTCCAAAACTAGAAATCTGAGTTCCGATAAGAGGCATCAACGAAATCACTACTATTCAACTACTTGGCTCTTAGGACAGTGCAACAAAGTAATTGATCACCTGTTAAAAGATGCCAACTCCATTTTGCCAATACGATAACATTGACTTCAGCTGATAATTGGAAGCTGATAACTCAATTTTATTGAGTTATTTTTGCGCTTAAATTCACATATTTTTGCTATGTTCTTTTGAAAATAAAGTAGTTTTATTTGACATTTAGCTTATTTTATTTTATTTTATTTTATTTTGTTTGTTAGTTTAATTTATTTTATTATATTTTATTTTGTAGGTGGAATAGGTAATAGAGGGGAAAGTTGGAATTTTAGAGTAAAAAGAAGTCAAAAAGGTCAAATTGCACCAATTCAGGATTTTCGGTATTATTGTAAAAGTTGGAGACAAAGTTGGTGTCTCTACCAGTCATTTGAAGCCAAATGGCACGTGGCCCATTGGAATTTTGGTACAAGCCCAAAGAAGGGCCTAACTCTCTCTCTCTCTCTAAATGGCCCAGATTTTAAAAAGAAAAGAAAAAAAAAGAAAGAAAAAAAAAGAAAAATAATAAAGAGCCAATGATTGGCTCGGATTTTCGTGACAAAACAAAAAAAGAGAAAGAAATATATATATAATAGAAGCGTGGATGGATGTTGGAAACCGAGCCGTTCTTCTGCCCATCCTGCTTCACCACCTTATTTTTTAAAAAAATTAAAACTGTGCAAATCCTTCTAATAATAACACGTCTCATTTACTTTATTTATGCTTTTGATCTAGACTAGTACCAGCAGCTTTTTTTTTAATATTTTTCTTTTTATTTTTATAATCTTTTTTTGGCAATTGATTTGACACTTGTTTGCAGAGCAAATTACATGTCAGTATTATCTTTATTACTAGACGTTATACCGCGCTTTGCGCGATACGGTATTAATATTGCATATATTAGGCTTAATTTATAGTTAGATTCAATGTATTACAATATTAAAGAATGTATTTGTCTCTATATTTATTTTGATGAGATGAATATTACATAACTTTTTGTTCAATGAACTAAATTTAATATAAGGTATAATTAATATTAAATTAAATATAATATTATATAAAACATTAAACAATGTATTTATTTTTACATTTATTTTGATGCAACGAATGTATCACAGGTATTAGTTAAACAATGTATTTATTTTTACATTTATTTTGATACAACGAATGTGTCACAGCTATTTGTTCGATGATCTAAATTTAATATAAAGTATCATTAATATTAAACTAAATATAATATTATATAATACAAATATATATTTCAACCAATTATAGCAAAGAAAAATAATAATAGGACCAATCATATCATGAAAAAATTAGGATTTTTCTAAAAATTTTAAAAATAGAATGGTGATCAAAGAAGCTATCAGAGTTTTTACACTCTCTCTGCTCCAGGCTTAATATAATGTGTCACAGCTATTTGTTCGATGAACTAAATTTAATATAAAGTATCATTAATATTAAACTAAAATATTATATAATACAAATATATATTTCAACCAATTATAGTAAAGAAAAATAATAATAGGACCAATCATATCATGAAAAAATTAGGATTTTTCTAAAAATTTTAAAAATAGAATGGTGATCAAAGAAGCTATCATAGTTTTTACACTCTTTCTGCTCCAGGCTTAATATATAGATATATATAGATTTTTCTCTTATTAATAGTGAGTTTCACAGGCCACGTGTCTAAGGCACGTGCACTTAATACTAGTATATATATATATATGTATGTGTGTGTGGAATGATGTGCTGCACGTGAAAAGAAAAAAAAAAGAAAAAAGAAAAAGGAATGTAGCTGATTTCACGTGGAGAGAAGTGGGGGTAGGAGGTGTGATGTGATAGGGTGAGATGACCTAATGGATAGTAAAAGAAAAGAAAGAAGAAGGGAAAAGACCTAATGTAACGCCCCCTAGTTTAACCATATTGTCATATACAGCCAAACTAGGAAGTGTTATTCTTTCTTAAACCATATCTTTAGTTTTATAAAAAGGTGGGCAAATTTGAACTTTCCAAACCTTTTAAACAAAAGTAACTGCATGGCATTGCTTGTTAAAAGTGTCCTTACAAAATGTACGATCAAAAGAGATTTTCACCCGTCTATTTTGCCATCAGCAGTAGTATTTACATTATACCAAAATATCTCAAAACAAAAATATCGCCCACAGGTCAAGCTCGTCCACATCTGTATGATCATGGCGACAAAAGGCAGGCCAGGCAACCAGCTAGTCAATAGTAAAATGTACCTCCTCATCTGCATCACAAGACTAAAACGAGCTAAAGCTCAGTAAGTAAAAACTATGCATGTGTATGTATGCTTTAAAATCTCAAAAAGTTCCCATTGTACCCTTTTCTTTCTTAAATATTTGAGTCCATACATTTCCTTTAAAAACATTTACAGTTGGGCCCCTTAGCACACTGCTAGTCCCGTAAGTCGATAGGCCGTGATAACATTGGGCGGAAACTCTGGCCAA
>JXTC01000697.1:68599-88767 GCA_002914845.1 Trema orientale
AACATAATAAATGAACATATTACTATAAAAGTGGTATTAATAACTTCTAGATGCCTAGTATGCAACTAAAACATGTTTATTATTGGCTTAGTATGCATGTGAGAATCTTGGGCACCACACCTAATATTTTACCAAAAAGAGTGAGAGCTGCGACGGCTGACGGCTGAGGGCTGGGCAAAGAATTTGAGGTAGCAGTTGGCCTTTGGGCATCGATTTTGACGATTTCAGCTCCAATTTTAGGGGTTTTTGGCACAGTTTCAAGATTGTTCAAGAGCAATTTTGGGCAAATTTTGACACACAATTCCATGGAGCTAAGGAGTGAAAATTAGAAGGTTTTTCATACTTTTTAATTTCTTTCTTTTTGGCAATTTATATTTTAATATGTTACACTTTATTTTAGTTACTCTTTCATTTTGTGACATGAACTAAATCTACTTTCTAGGGTTATGTTGTAGCCTTTTTATGACTATGTGACTTTTCATATTTAACTAATTTTTACCTTATTCCCGTATAATTATTGATTATTCCTTGCTTTGTTTAATGCTTGTAAATGATTGATCACCATTTACATGATTTTAGAATTAATTTGAGATTGAAAAGTAGTAATTAATTTGGACTTGCTTAGGATGGCATAAGTGACCATAAGATAGAAATATTTATAGCCTTGTGTAGTGTGATGTGAATTTCTGATCTTAATGCTTTCTAGGAAGTGAGGAAACTTGACGTAACTGTAGGAAGAAACTTTCTGGATTAGTTCATTAATGCTCAAGAGAGATTAGTGATACTTAAGGAAATTTCGCCGTCAATAATTGGGAATAGGTTAAATTAATTAGGCTATGACGTCACACAGAAGTAATCAGGTGAAGACATAGACCCTAGGTTGCAACTCTCTTGATATCTTTGTTATTTTTATTTACTTGATTTCTTTCATTTTTTCTAGCTATTTTTGTTTCAGTTTTTACCTTTTTTTTGGGTTATTTTTATCATATTTTATCATTATAAAAATTGTTGCTTGTTTAATTAGACTTAAATTTGATAAAATTTGATAAATATTCGTAATTTTGCAATCCTTGTGGGAACAACACTCACTTATCCTTTATTGCTTATATGCGATGTCGTGCACTTGCGATTTTAAGCACAACAGAAGCCCAGACCCCCTAAAGACTTAGGGAGGCACATATCCTTCCAAAACTTCAAAGTTAACCCTCTCTTAGCGTCTGAATGCCCCAACTAGAAATTCCTAGCCAGGGAGTCAAGCTTTTAAGAGTGACTTAGGGGGAGTCCGGTGGATTGCATAGCATAGATAGGAAGAGAAAGAGCCACAGATTTGATCATGGCTGCTCGACTTGATTTAGAGAGAGATTTAGCTTTCCATCCAAGAATCTCTGAGTTCAAGTCTTCAAGTGTGGAGACGACTTCAAGTCTTCAGGAATTTCTCCCAAGAATTCTTCAAAAATCTTTAAGTTCAAGCTTTGCTCTCTAGGAATTTTGTGTATTTTTCTCTCTAATTCTCCACACTTTGAAATTGTGCCACCATCCCTTTTTAAGCCATTCTCCTAGGTCAAATTCTTACACACTTAAGGATGGGCGAATCTTCTATTGGTTATAATTTACGAAAAACATGATAAAATCAAAGATGAATGGAAGTGTGGAAAACAAAAAATTTTCTGGATTATACTTTTTCATAAAACCTTTTAGGATCTTTATTATGGTCTAAATATATACAAGAGATTCTGTACCTTAACCAATGAGTCTTCCTTCCTATGCACCAAGTTTGTAACTGCAAAGGTGTATAGGAACCTCAATCTTGATCAACCTCTAAGTGAGAATCTAAGAGCTCTAATGGCCTCCAATAGTGGCTCCAAGAATATCTCTGTCTCTGTCTCTGTCTCTGTCTCTCTCTCTTTTCTCTCAGTTTTTTGTGCAGCCGCTAAACAAATATTTCAGTCAAAACTGAAATATCACACAACAAGAGGGAGGGGGAGAAGGAGCCCTTCCTATAGGGGAATTTTGGCCAGTCCTAGTGGCTATAGGCTGGCCGAAAATCACTACTAATTTAGCGGTGAGGTGGGCTTCTCAGTCTATACTTTTTCTCCCTTTTTGTGTAATTGTCGAAAAAATTGCTTGAGCTCAATTGATCTCATGTAGCCCAAGATGTTGGCATAGGTTGGGGACCTAAATGGACCTATTTAATTTAAGCTCCAATAGACAAAAATCCAGTTACACTTAACTCTTAATACAAGTAGACTTGTACTATTAGTTATGGATTTATTCTACTAAAGGTCTAAACTGCACTCTTGAATTAAATAAATATCACATGATACTTTATAATTAAAATTATGTCTATTAGATAATTAATATTTGTATGTATATTTCCACATGAATAAAGATAATTGGAGCTAGATAAAATTATCGTTTTGCTTATATGTTTCAATTACTTGATACAAGACTATATCTAATGGATGATCAGACTTACAGAAAATCTTTAACATCCAATTTTATTAATTACTTAGCTAAGGTTTAAATTATTCAACCTCCTATAGCTCCTCGAGGCGTATTCACTTCTCTATATAATAGAGTTGTAGATTCCATATCTATAAGTATATGTTCTCAATGCCCATAATAATGCATTACTAAAATGCCAGAGTCTAGATCATCAATTTCTTGATCCGTACATTTTAACATCTCAAATAATACAAGTTATAAATATTAGGTTCATCACTTATTTCCTGATTAAGAAAAATATACGTTAATTATCAAGTTTGTGAGAATATGTTCTTGTCAACGACGCTTATTATAGGAAAATATTTCACATAGTCTTTGTTGAATGTTTAGACGCTAAGACTTTTCATACATAGTCATACCAATATAAATTAAGACACACTATAAATGCACAAAGTCTTGTAATACGATCTAAGAGAAATGTCCAACTTCTGTTATTAGTTGTGAATAATCTTATTTGATTTAAATAGAGAAAATATGTCTTAACTTTCGTAAAAAACTTTATTAGAATATTTTTCTAATGAATAAATCATGAAATCTTTTAACATTTACTAATGTACTAATAATTAAAATATTATCATAAATATTATGCATGTAAGATTCCTTTATTAAATATCTAAAATATTAAATAAATATCCGTAAATAATAAATACTTTTTGAGCATAATCCTAACATCTCCACAATCGGATGATCAAAATGGGATGATTCGGGCTGTTAAATTGCTTTGAGCATGCAAGGAAACACAAGTTGAACCTCTAAGCCGTGCCCCTCTTATTTGGCAAGAGGCGCAAGATACGCCTCAAAGGGATGCGGCTGCGCCCCTGTTGCTATTCGGTGGCCTTTTTGAGCCATTTTAACTCCATTTTGCACCCGATTCATTTCGGCTCGCCTCGTTCAGATCCGGCTCAATCCAAATTACTTTGAAACTCTTATTTTTGCCATAATTTTACCTAGATTCTCATTTATTTACATAAAACACACAAAAACACGTCAAACTAATAAAAGTGCTAGGAAACGTACAAATATTTGAGCTTAAAAAATACTTGATTTGTAGGTGAATATCCTCCTCATCAATATGGGATCTAGGTGTAAAAGAAATTTGTCAAACTTTTATAATCTCTTTTTATTGTGATGGAATTTTTTTCGCCATCTCCAGCATGGACGCAAGCTAAAAAAGACTATGATAAATCATTATGTTACTGGTGATTTCTGATTATTTATATTTTGTTGTAAATCTATAAAATTTGAGATTTGGTATAACAAGTTGGTAATTTGTCCTTCTACTTACACAACACAAATGCAACAAGAATTCTTCTTAGTTGAAAAAAAATATAAGTTCTCATTTAGCGAACAACCTCTCTTCTACCCTGAATATAAACCTAATTTATTCCTTCTTCTTCCTTAATGCACATAGTAAATCCTAATAAGAGTTTTTCGACTCAAGAACATGTACTCAAGAGTCTGTTTTCTCGTTAGGCATGCAGAATCTGATAGAATAGGATTGGACTATTTTAAAATATTAGATTGGATTGGATTAGATTAGATAGAATGAGATATTATTATAGTCCAATCCTATCCCATATTTGGTGTGCTAACGTTTGGTTAGGAAAAGATTAGCATGTATGTTTCATATTTTCAACTAAATAACGAAATTTTGAGGTTTGATTTTTACAAAATCCGAAATAAATAATTGAATCATTTTTTATTATTTATAAATAAATTAAAAAAAATTGATGATTAACTTCCGAAGTTTTTAATTAAATCTTAAGATAAAAAATTATTCCATAGCTAGAAAAATGCCATCCTGACACTTTAATTTGGCACTTTTATAAAAGTGGGAAGTACTCGGTAAAGTCTCGATACCATGTTGCACTTGATGATCATATTGCCACTAGTTCCTCTTCTACTGTCGATTCTAAAAAATGGTGGAACCGAGTTTAAAATTGCAACATTCCTCCTAAGGTGAAGACTTTGGTTTGGCGGTTATTTTATACTGGTTTACCTGTGTCTTCCAACTTGTTAAAGCACAATATCCCTGCCACCCCTCTTTGCTTCCTGTTGCAAATGAAACTATTACTCATAGTTTCCTTTTCTATGATAGCCTTTGGACTGCTTTAAAGTGTTGGGATTTTATCTGGCCAAATAGATTTGGTTCAACTGCTTACATTCTTCTTATTTTGTCGTATCATCTTCCTAAGAGTGTTTTTGAACTAGTTTGTATTGTTTTATAGGATTTATTGAATCGCTCGAATAACATGCTTTTTCTAAATGTACTGCGAGATAACCTTGCTCTTGTTGATTGGGCTTAGTGCTTTATTTCTGAGCTCCAACTTAATAAGTGTCGTATTAAAGTTCTGAATCCTTAACCAGCGAGTTCACGGCCTTCTCATTGGTGTCGGCTAGTACTGGGTTGTCTAAAACTGAATGTAGATGCAACCGTTTTTGAAGGAGAGAGTGTTATTGGTATTGATGGAACTGTCCGGGACCATGATGGTGGAGTATTAGTTTGTTGGGCCTTGAAGATTGTCGATGCTTTTGATGTGCTTTCGGCTGAGTTAATTGCTATTCTGAAAGATATCTGTCTGGATATTGACTTTGTTGTCCCATACACGAGATTTAATCGGATTCTTTACTGGCTGTAAATGCGATATCTCGGCCTCAGTCTTGTTCTGCTGTAGCTTAATTTGTTCAAGACATTAATTTTTTCAATAATTGCTGGTTATGGTTCTAGTCACCATGTTTCTCACACTGAGAATAAGGTAGCCCACGATCTAGCTTCTTTTGTAATTCGTTCTTCAGTGAATAAGGTATGAGGTAATTCGTGTCTATACTTTATTTTCAATCATGTAATTGCAGATCTACAGCAATAAGAACACCCTATTTTCGAAAAAAAAATCTATGTTGTATACTTTTTGAGTGTATAATACAATAACCAGAACTTTCAACCACATTATATACAAACTACTAACATACATAGAGGTAAAAATTGAGGAAAGTATCTATTGTTTGAACAATTTCCTAAAGACTTTCTTTCTGTATCATATATATCACTTAGAACACCAAACTCCACTAGATGCGTATATCTGAATCAACTAATACTGTAACATATTACGTTCTGAAAGATACAAACTTGAGAGAAAAAGGGTAGTTTCAATTCCTTCCATTTTTAATAATAATTGAAATAAAGATTAGTAATCAACCATGAGCTACAATGCACAATATATGAGAAACAATCTTTCTACATGGAAAAACATAAAAGTTTTTGGTATGTCAATCTAAGAGCTCAAATTCACAAAGAACAACATACCATCATATGTTGCCATAAATTTTTCTAGCTTTCATTATTTTCGCTTTCAAGGCACAGTGATGATGAATAATTGACTATACACAAGCATTTTTTTTCTTTTTTTTGTTAATGGTTTCAAAAATTTTTAATCTATTAGTTCCTATACAATTTGTGCTTCATTTAATCTAGTCCAAATTCTAATCTTTTTTTTATATATGAAATGTTGACCACATACTAACTCACCATAACTTTAACAAGCATATATTTCCTTTATTTTCCTATCAAAAATTCCAACCATGAAAGCTACACTCCAACAGGTCAAAAACAAAACCAAAATACACAAGACAAGCACCGAAAGACAAATACTTGGCATATGAAGAAAAGACCACGTCTTGGAGCAGCCATGTGAAGAGTTTTTATTTTGGGAAGCCATATATGATTTCTTAAATTCAGTATTTCTCTTAGTTTGTGGGAATTTGGTGTAACGCCCCCTAGTTTAACCATATTGTCATATACAGCCAAACTAGGAAATGTTATTCTTTCTTAAACATTATCTTTAGTTTTATAAAAAGGTGAGCAAATTTGAACTTTCCAAAATGTTTAGACAAAACTACTGCGAGGCATTACTTGTTAAAAGTGTCTTTACAAAATATACTATCAAAAGAAGTTTTTACCATTCTATTTTGCCATCACTGGCAATATTTATAGGTCTATTTCGGTCCCCAACTTAAACCAACATCTTGGGCTACATGAGATTAGTCAAATTGGACTTGATCCGTTTTCTGGGCAATTACACAAAAGAGGTAACAGGCTGAAAAGACAATGGGCTTCTAGTACCCACTATCATACACTTTAGGGAATGATGATTTTGGGCCAGCCCTAGCCCACTAGAGCTGGCCTAATTTTGCTAAGGGTAGGAGGCTATAAAAGGCTCCTCCCCCCTCCTTTATGGGTAATGTTCAATACTGTTGAAACATTAGTTTGACGGCCACTTTAGAAAACTGAGGGAAAAGTGAGAGAGAGAAATTCTTAGAGCCACCGTTGGAGGCCATTAGAGTTTTTGGATTCTCACTTAACGGTTGATCAAGATTGAGGTGCCTACTCATCTCTGCAGTTACAAGCTTGGTGCATAGGAAGAAGACTTATTTGTTGAGGTACATAATCTCTTATATGTATTTAGACTATAACAAAGATTCTAAAAGGTTTTATGAAAAACTATAATCATGAAAAAATTTTGTTTTCCATGCCTTCACTTTTCTTTGATTTTTTCACATTTTTCGTAAATAATAACCAACAATGCTTATAGCTTTAGTTTTGCTTTCTCTTCCTAATCAGTATGCGAATCTAAAGAAAATATATAAGGCTCAGAAGGACAAATAGAATATTAATAAGTTAATATCAATTTGTGTTCAGGACGAAGAGAAAATCTAAGCTGAAAGGCTGAAAGTGCTAACTTGACTACTACCTCTAAGGCAAATAAGAGGAAAATTAATAAGAGAAAGGAAGCTGCAGTGGCTCCACCTACTAAGGCATAAAAGAAGCAAGATGGGCAAGTTACTTCTTTTGTGGAAAGAGTAGACATCTGAAGAAGGAATGCGCTAAGTGCAGAGCCTGTAGTGTTAAAAAGGATAAGCTTCTCCTTTATCTTTGTTCTAAAATTAATTTAACTTCTATACCTAAGGATACTTGGTGGGTAGATTCTAGTGCTATTACTCACGTAAGTATTTCCATGTAGGGTTACATGTAGAGCCAGAAGCCAAGTGATGCTAAAAGAGTCATCTATGTGGGCGACGACCAAATAGCTAAGGTGGAAGTCATAGGACATTTTAGGTTATTTTTGAATTTTGAAAAATATTTAAATTTGTATGAGACTTTTGTGGTATCGTCTTTAAGACATAATTTGGTTTCTATCTCTGCATTGAATAAATATGGGTTTATTAGTACTTTTGGAAATAATTTAGTTAGTCTTATGCGTGATTCAGTTGTTGTTAGTACCAGTTTTCTTAATGTCAACTTATATATTTTAAAAACCTAACCCTTTGTTAATGAGACTTCGCATGTTAACTCAAGAGGTACAAAACGAAAATTAACTAATGTAGGACTCATTGATATTGTGACACATACACTTAGGACACATTTCTAAATAGAGAATTGAATATCTTGTGTCTGATGGAATCCTTAGTCCCCTTGATTTGACAGACTTTCAAATCTGTATTGAGTGTATAAAGGGAAAACAGATAAATGTTAGGAAGTTAAGTGCCAATTAGAGCTCTAGCATCTTAGAACTGATATATACGGACATTTGTGGTTTATTCCCTATGACTTCTTGGAATAGATAATAATACTTTATCACGTTCATAGATGACTACTCTCGCTATGGGTATATCTACTCAATTTACGAGAAGTCATAATCATTGGATGTATTTAAGACTTATAATGCTGAGGTTGAAAATTAACTTGATAAGAAAATTGAGGCCGTCAAATCTGATCATGGTAGTGAATACTATGGTCAATACGATGGATCAGTTGAGCAACATCCAGGGCCCTTTGCAAAGTATTTGGAAGAGTATGACATCGTTCTGCAATACACCATGCAAGGAAAACCCAACATAAATGGTATTATTGAATGACACAATAGGACACTTAAGAATATGGTAAGGAGTATGATTAGTCATTCTACCTTACCAGAATCATTATGGGAAGACGCACTCAAGACTGCATCATACATCTTTAACAGAGTACTAAGCAAAGTAGTGGCTAAAACCCCTTATGAACTTTGGATTGGGCACAAGCCCAGTTTTAATCATTTACACATTTGGGGTTGTCCAGCTGAGGCAAGGCCTTACAGGCCAAATGAAAAGAAACTAGACTTAAGAACTGTCAGCTGCTACTTTTAGGGTATTTTAAAAGATCCAGAGGCTATAAGTCTTATGATCCCATAGTAAATCTTTTTTTGAGACGGAAAATGTGAGATTTCTTAAGGATCCTGAGTTTGGGAGGGAAAATAAGGTTAGGGACATTGTCTTCGATGAGGAATTCTTTCTTCTTCCCATGGTTGCTATTAACAATAGTCAGGACACTCAGGATCTTGTTCCTAACCACATCATTGTTCAAAATGCAATCATTCTGGTTCAAGATAATGTTTAGGAGGTTCCTGTCCCAGATGAGGTAAATGCTCTTGTAGAGCAAACTCAACAACCTCAAGAACAAGTGCCTTTAAGGAGGTCCACTAGAGAAAGGAGAAGTGCGATTCTGGATAATTATGTCTTATATCTCCAGGAACATGAGTTTGACATCAAGATAGTAGAAGATGATCCAATTAACTTCACACAAGTTATACAAAGTAGCAATTCTCAAAAGTGGATTAATGCCATGAATAAAGAGATTAAGTCTATAAGAGACAATAATATTTAGGATCTTGTCAAATTACCTGAAGGTACGAAGCCCGTTAGTTGCAAATGGATATTTAAGACCAAACGGGATTCGAAAGGCAATGTTGAGAGATATAAGGTACGTTTTGTCACCAAAGGCTATACTCAGAAGAAAGGCATTGACTTTAAAAAGACTTTCTCTCCGGTTACATCGAAGGACTCTTTTAGAGTTATCATGGTACTTGTGGCTCATTTTTATCTTGAGCTTTATTAGATGGACGTTAAGACTACATTTCTCAATGGAGACATTGATGAGATGATTTATATGGCACAATAACAAAACTTTGTATTAGGAGATCCAAAGTTTGTGGTAACCCAAGAAGTTTATCTATGGTTTCAAGTAGGCTTCCTGTCAATGGTATTCCAAGTTTCATGAGATGATCATCTCGTTTAGTTTTATGGTGAATCTTGTTGATGATCATGTATATCATAAGTTCAGTTGGAGTAAGTTTATTTTCTTGGTACTTTATGTTGATGATATTTTACTAGCAAATAGTAATATAGGCTTATTGCATGACACTAAGAGCTTTCTTGCTAAGAATTTTGAAACGAAAGATCTTGGAGTCGCCTCTTTTATTTTAGGTATACAGATACACCGAGATTGCTCTCGGGGTATCTTTGGATTGTTACAAAAGAGCTATATCAAGAGGGTGTTCAGTAGGTTTGGTATGGATAAATGTACATCAATAGACACTCAAGTGTCTAAGGGAGATAAATTTAGCCTCAATCAAAGCCCCAAGAATGATGTTGATAAAGCAGTTAGACAACAGTTTCCTTATGCTTCAATTGTAGGGAGTCTGATGTATGCACGAGTATGTATGCGTCCGGATCTTGCATTTATAGTTGGCATGTTGGACAGATATATGAGTAACCCTGAAGTAGATCATTGGAAGGCAGCAAAGAGGGTTATGAGGTACTTATAGAGAACAAAAGAATACATGCTCACCTATCAGAGATCGGATAATTTGGAGATCATTGCGTATTCTGACTCTAATTTTGCAGGACGCCTAGTTAGTAAAAGATCTACATCGGGCTATATCTATCTTTTAGCTGGAGGAGCTATTTCCTGGAAGAGTACCAAACAGACATTTGTAGCTACTTCAACTATGGAGGCAGAATTTATAGCTTGTTATAAGGCATCCAATTAGAAGATATAGCTGCGAAATTTTATCATCGGGCTGCAGGCCATTGAAGTTTTATTGTGACAATAACTCGACAATACTATATTCCAATAGCAACAGGAGCTCATCAAAGTCAAGACACATTGACATCAAATTCCTAGCTATCAGAGAGAGAGAGTTCAGAGTCGACTTATGTTGCAAACTCCATGATAGCAGATCTACTCACTAAAAGTTTACCATCTAAAGTATTTCACGAGTACAATGCTCAATTTAGGTATTTTTGGATGGTGTGCAGTTTTAGTGGGAGTTTGTAATTCAGTTTAGGTACTCTTTTATGACACTACTTTACGTTTATTTACTGCAGTACTTTGGTAATTGATGGATTTTCTTATAGACTCTGTACATTTATATAATATGATGTGTTTCATATTTGTTTTCTTTCCTATTGCATTAAAGTTTACGGTAATTCACTACAAGAGAAAGACTCAGGTAGACCTCAATAAAGTCTAAGGAGGACCAATTGGAAATAGGCACGATAAATCACATTGTGTATAATTTCCATGCCACATTCCATACTCGATATATGTCATTCGAGCTTATTAGTATAGTGATCATTGAAGATTCTAGTTGCCATCCAAATAAGTGCAACGACGAGCACTTTCATTTCGTGCTACTATGTCTGATGGACAGGATTGCAACTTCGAGCATATTCAGGAATAATATGGCAATTTCATGGCCATACTTCGGTTTTGCAATACAATTATGTACGGTATATATATGACCCAAGCGGGAGATTGTTAGGAAATTATATTTCCTATTTTGGACCACATATATAAAATAATTGTATTAGGCCATATAAATCCTAAAAGGGCCCAATAAGTGATTTAATTATAGATTGGTCAGGATATCCAACTGGATATAGATACCAATATAGATACCCTTTTAATCAACCTTATTGGGTATGATGGATACCCAACAAGGAACTATTTAAAGAACCTATTTGGGTTATGGTCCATGTATCCAAAATAATATATACGCTCAATACTCTGTAGCCTACAATTAGTTACGGAGAACTCCATAATATCTTAGTGTCATTAGGCTTTAGGCTGCAGAAGACTTAAACGATCAAGTCACTCCTTCTCTTACGCTTCTGCCTTTCCATCAATCCATCTCCAATCCTCAACAGATTAGTTATGGACTCAAGTATATTCAATGAATCCCTAGTCTATCAATTTAGCATGAATGTTCTAGGATTTGTGTTTGGCTATTTGCAATCCCATATTCATCTAACACTAGTACTCAAGAGTCTGTCTTTTTAAATTCATCTTAATTTGCCTCTTTCAAACATGTCACTTTTGATATTATTATTATTTCTTTTTCCCCTTTATGTCACAGGTCCTAAAGTTCAACTTCTAGCTTAAAGATTGACATAATATTTTAGGCACTATATATATATATAACATATAGCTTACTATAGTGCAACCTTAAAGCTGTATAGAGCAACCGAAGATGACATATAACACTTTCTTAATATAATCATGATTTTTTTTTTCTACTTATTTTTTTTATTGATTTGCATAATCACAAGTTAATGTATATCTCGATACGGTTCAACTGCTTATTCACCTTGTTCAAGGTTTAAAACGAGTAGCCAGTGATTCTCTTGAATATTTTGATTCCTTATACATGTACTACTTTAAGATGGGTTGTCTCAAGATCTCACAAAAAGTCGCGAGTCAACTGAATGATGGTTGTTGATGCTCCAAGGCTTCGTTTGGAACCCGATTTGAAGGAAAACAAATTGCGACGGAAAAGTTATGGAAAAAGAAAGAGGAAAATACTTTTCCTAAAAGTTTATAAAGCTTTTTTCTGACACTTTTGGTTATACAAATTAATGTGTCAACATTTTATATAATTAAAAATTGACATCAAATCAAGCTCTTGCTTTTTTCTTTTTGGAAAAAATTTCTACCATTTTTTCTTTCAATCCAAACAAGAGAAAATGGAATCCTTTGGAATTTTTTTTCTTTTCCTCCAAAAATCCAAGTACCAAACGGAGCCTAAAGCTTTCTTTTTTTTTTTTTGCCCCTACTTTTGTCAAAATTCAGAGGAGGATTAAAGAAACGTCAACAATGCCACTATTGTTTAATATTAATAAGTAAAATACTATACCCACCTTAATAAATTATCTTTAAAAAATAACTTGACCGGATATGATGTTTACTTGTTAACTGTCAATCTATCACCTAATAACAGAGCTGGCAATTAGGGCTGGACCCATATGTGGGCCTGGGCTGAGCCCGACCCTACCCCCAAGGTCAGGTTGGGCTTGGGAATCTCGGCTTGGCGAGTCGACCCTTTTTTTTTTAGGGCCCATTATGGGCCCTTGTTATTGTAAAATTTTTTTAGGGTCCAGAATTGTAAAAAAAAAAAAAAAAAAAAAAAGAACAGGCCGAGCCCGTGCTCGGCCTGGCCCGGTCTTGGCCCGCCTAGGAGCCCTACTGGCCCAAAATAGGCTATATTATTTTTTTTTACGGGCCGGGCTAGGCCGGCCTATCTTTTTTGATGGGTCGGCCTGGCCCGGCCTGTCTACCCCTTTGAGCCCGTTATGGGCAAGCCAGCCCATTTTGCCACCTTTACCTGAAAATATGACATTTTTCAAGTTATTCCTTTTTAGATAATTTGTCATTAATCATAATAGTTAGCGTTTTTTGTACTATTCAATGTTGTGGATGCCCTCATCATGTTAAATGACTTGAGTGAAGGAATGGCCACCCTCATCAAGTCTATGGTGGTATCTAAACAGAGGTTGCTTCATAATGCTTTTCTATGATGGTTTATATTTATGGCATATAATAATATAATTATGGTCCAAGACTCTAACATTTAAGTGGGTGCACTTTGAATTGGAGAGCTCGCACTTACTAATGAGTGTGATAAATGTCTTTTAAAAAGGTTTAAAAAAAATGATGATGGCTATCAGTTTCTAAGGCTCCATTTAGATAGAAAACCTTACTTAGCTCAGGTGAACTACTCCATTTGAGCTTTCTCCCAACATGCTAGGATCCTCTGTTTCTTAAGGCTCCCTTGAATTTTTTGAACTATGGCTTAAAGATATAAGGTTTTGCCAGTTAGTGACTCTTTATATACTAGTCTTTTGGGGTAGCTCGTGAACATCGGCGAGATGGTTAAATGAGTTCCAAAATGGCCTTATAGTAAATCATTGAGAAAGGAAGATGATTTATTTTGTTCATTTGGCCAGCGTAAACTGTTGATGCTAAGAAGAGAAATCAAGTTAATGTGGCTGTTATCATTGTTGTGTCAATCATCTCTAGGTTGGTTGTAATTGGTTTAATTAGCTGGTATGTAATCTGCGGGAGGAAGGCTAAGAGAAAAGGTAAGATAGCTCATGTAATTCTTATTGCTTTGGCTTATCCATTCTTCTGATTTCATTGTGTACTAACATGAACTCGTCAATAGTCATATTGTTGTCTTTTGATTACTGTTCTATTAATCCAACTATTGAATTATTTTATGGCTTCCGATTAAGTCAAGGAAAAAGTTTGGGCTAAGGCCTAAATAGAACTTGGAAGTTACCCTTTCTTATTTAGTTGGCAACTCAATTATTCAAGCTTCATATTAGTTTCCTTTTCTTTGTATTAGTCGGCTATTTTTAATCCATGCGCATATATATATATACTTTACAGTAGCAGCCGTGAGTAGAAATATACGAAGGTCTTTGGGCAATCGTTTGTTATTTGGTCTCTAAATATACGAATCGATCTCTCTTAATTTGTGGGAATTTGGTATAAACAAGCTTTGGGTTTTGTTTCTTTGTCGCTTGTTTCTTTGTTGTTCTTTTTGATATTAGCATCAAGATTGTTAGCAAAGCATCTTCTTCGCGATCTTAGTTATTTTTTTTAGAGAGAGATTTGGGTGTATTAGGAATTTATGTGTGAGGAAAATTTTATCAGACTTTTGTAATCTCCTTTGGTTATAATGGAATTCTTCGCCGTCTCCGATGTGGACGTAGGCTATATTTTATAGCTGAACCACGATAAATCCTTGTGTTGCTTATGATTTTTTGTTATTTATATTTTGTCGTAAATCCCTATAATTTGATATTTGATACACAAGTTTGGTATTTGTGTTTCCGCTGGCACAACAAGTGGTATCAGAGCTTTAGGTTCTTTGATTTGATTTTGAGCTTGTTATTTGTCAAATTATTTTGAATTTTTGGCTTCTGTGACGGTGACAATAATAAGATACAATGTTGCAAAATTCGACGAGAAGAATGACTTTAGTCTTTGGCGTATTAAAATACGAGCTCTTCTGGTTCAGCAAGGGTTACTTAAGGCACTAAATGTCAGGGAAGCTTCGCCAGCAAATTTTTCAGATGAAGAGAAGCAGGATCGTTTAGAACGGGCACATAGTACTATTCAGTTGTCTTTGTCAGATGAGGTGCTGCGTGAGATTGCTGATGAGACTACTACTTCTGGGTTGTGGCTTAAGCTTGAGAGTCTGTATATGACTAAGTCCCTCACTAATCAGCTATATTTGATGCAGCGTTTATACACTCTTCGTAAATCTGAAGGTACACTTATTAAGAGTCATCTTGATGAATTAAATAGAATTATTCTGGATCTAAAAAATATTGATGTGAAAATTGATGATGAAGATCAGACCTTCATTTTGTTATGTTCTCTACCTCGTTCATATGAGCAATTTGTTGATACTATGTAAGGCATCCTTGAATTCTAAGAAATTAAAGAAAAAAGTGTCCGAAAGTTGGGACAAAAATCAATCAAGTGCATTAGTTGCTAGAGGTAGAGAAAAGAGAAAAGGCGAAAACAGAAATAGAGGAAAGTCCAAGAATAGGAAGGACAACTGTAATTATTGTCATCAACGAGGACACTGAAAATTTGAATGTCCAAAGACTGAAGGAAATAAGGAGACTAGTGAAAAATCCTCTACTACAGATAATCATGCTAGTTTTGCTGAGGATGGTTCTAATGACGATGATTATATTATATCTATTTCTGATGATTGCTTAGGCAATTCTTGGATTTTTGATTCGGGTTGTTCCTATCATATGTGCCCCATTAGAGATTGGTTTGTAGACTATCAATCTATTGATAGGGGTTTTATCTTTTTGGGGAATAACATGTCCTACAAAGTTGTTGGTATAGGTACTATTCGAATTAAGATGTATGATGGTACTGTTAGAACTTTGATCGATGTTAGACATATGCCAGATTTGAGAAAAAGTCTTATATCTTTGGGGATGCTTGACTCATAAGATTATAAGTATTTAGCTGAAAGTGGAGTTTTGAGTGTCAATAAGGATGCTCACATAGTGATTATGGGAAAATTACAAAATGGCCTTTATTTTATTCAGAGTAGTATGGTTGTTGGTGCTACTATGGCCTCATCTTGTTTTGTTCCAGATTTTGATATTATACGTTTGTTGGATAGTCAGAAAATTAGAGAGTTTGACTTTCGTAACTATTGTGTTTATAGGACATGATATTTGGTCAAGTTTGATTCCACTGTTTGTAAGATTAAGTGTATAATGGATTATATCCATTCAGAATTTTCGGGTCCTCCTAATTTGTCTGTGAGTGATTCTTGTTATTTTCTGACATTTGAAGATGACTATGGTGTAAAATTTTGTGAGAGTCAATTCTATAAGGAGGAAAAGATAGTGAAAAACCGCACTATTTGGAAGATAGCACAACATTTTTTGGTTACAAAATATTTGAATAAAACTCTTTTGGGGAAAGCTTGCTGCTTACTTTCTATTGTTTGCATGCCAAAAGTTTTTTTGATTGAAGCTTTTGGATATAACTACTATTTGGTTAGAAGATCTCCATCAACTGCATTTTGTTTAAAGACTCCGTTTAAGGTATAGCTTACTAAATCTGCTATCTTTGATTTGAATTATTTTGTTGTCCTACTTATGCTCTTGTGAATGATGGTAAACTCGAGCGATTGACAACAATCTTCCATGGATTTGAGTTTGGGGTAAACGGCTTTTGGTTGTGGTTTGTTGAGCTATTGTCACCAAGTTTGTTAGTTAGCAGAGTTCTTGAATTTGATGAGTTGGCCATCCTATTTGATATAGAGGAGTTAGTATGTGCAGATAAAGATCCCGATGTTTATAAGCAGGTGGAGCTTCTAGTTGAAACTTCTGTCAAAACTTTTGGTTCTACAACTTTGTTTGTTGTTAGTAGAGAGAGGAGTTTACCTCATTGGTTTTTTTTTATTTTGCAGAGTTAGTTTTTTTTGTGTTAGCTGTGATAAATATGGTGGCCGAGTCAGATGCCGTTTGAAAGTTTAAGCACTGTTTGGACTTATTTGGTGTTGTAGATTGTGATTAGCCCTTTAGGATTTTGGAGAAGATGGCGAAGGTATTTCATTATATTTAGACTTGGCTTACTTTTGCACCAAAGTGGAGATTGTTGGAATTATAGTTTCCAATTAAGCCAAGGAAAAAGTTTGGGCTAAGGCCTAAATAGAACTTGGAAAGTTACCCTTTCTTATTTAGTTGGCAAGCCCAATTATTCAAGCTTCATATTAGTTTCCTTTTCTTTGTGTTAGTCGGCTATTTTTAATCCATGAGCATATATATATATATGCTTTACAGTAGCAGCAGTGAGTGAAAATATACAAAAGCCTTTGGGCAGCCGTTTGTTATTTGGTCTCTCAATATACTAATCAATCTCTCTTAATTTGAGGGAATTTGGTATAAACAAGCTTTGGGTTTTAAATCTTTGCCGCTTGTTTCTTTGTTGTTCTTTTTGATATTAGCATCAAGATTGTTAGCAAAGTATCTTCTTTGCGGTCTTGGTTGCTTTTGTGAGAGAGAGATTTGGATGTATTAGGGATTTGGGTGTGAGAAAAATTTTGTCAAACTTTTGTAGTCTCCTTTGGTTATAGTGGAATTTTTCGCCGTCTCCGACGTAGACGTAGGCTATATTTTATAACTGAACCACGATAAATCCTTATATTACTTGTGATAATCTGTTATTTATATTTTGTCGTAAATTCCTGTAATTTAACGTTTGATATATAAGTTTGGTATTTGTGCTTCCGCTGGCACAACACTAACTTCCGCTATTACGGCAGAAAGGAAGAATAACCAAAATCGAAGAACACAAGCAAGAAACTCAAGAGGAGTGCCTAGAACTACCTCTTTTTGATCTGGACATTATTTCCGTTGCTACTGACAAATTCTCTTTCACCAGAAAGATTGGAGAACGAGGGTTTGGCCCTGTCTACGAAGTATCATTCCTTCTTTGAGTTTATTTTCCAAACTAGGCTGATGGGAACAGAAAGAAAAGATAAGAGAACCAGAAAATTAACCCTGTCTACGAAGTATCATTCCTTCTTTGAGTTTATTTTCCAAACTAGGCTGATGGGAACAGAAAGAAAAGATAAGAGAACCAGAAAATTAACTAGAGTAGTATAGCCAGTAAAGTTTATACGTGTTACTCTTTTTGTAGGGTGTATTACCCTCTGAGCAAGAAATTGCTGTAAAGAAGCTCTCACAAAGTTCTGGTCAAGGCATTCAAGAATTTAAGAACAAGGTTATTTTGATTGCGAAACATCAGCAATGGACTCTCGTTAGCTCTTGGGGGTTCTGTATTCAAGGGGAAGAAAGGATGCTTGTCTGTGAGTATTAACCCAACAAGAGCTTAAGCTACTTCCTCTTCGGTAGGGCCACTTAAACTCAATGTGTCTTCAGAATTTGTTTGATTCAGTCGCAAAGAAATGTTGAGACCGTGCACGTTTCTGTTAAGTCGGATGTTTTCTGCTTTGGTGTATTACTATTCGAAATTGTAAGTGGCAAGAAGAATTAGGGTCCCTATCATCCTGACCATGATCTCAACCTTCTTGGACATGTAAGTATAACTAACATAAAATTTCATATGCTTGACTGCGTCATGCTTAAGTATTCATGATTTATGCTGACCGGCTCAAAACCACGGTCTCTGTCTTCAATTGAAACTTGTATAGGCGTGGAAGCTATGGAACTAAGGGAATCCGTTGGAACTAATGGACAAACCAATGGAGGGATTGCTTTCTTCGAATTAAGTGATAAGATGTATCAAAGTAGGCCTTTTGTGCGTGTATTAGGCCAAACGTGTTGCCTGTTTTGTTCATGTTGGTTAACAAGAATTCAATGGTTCCGGAACCTAAAGAACCTGGTTTTTCTACAGAGTTTTTTTCTCTGGAACAGATACATCTTCAAGTGGGAAAATCTCCATACTGCTAATAATTTAACTGTGACACTTTTAGATGGACGGTAAAGAACTGTCTCTGTACATTTTTTTAGTTCACTTGTGTGAACTTTGACAAATGCACCTTGACTTTCACAATACCATCGCATCTCGTAACTTCTGTTTTTAATTACTAATGTAATGGAGCGATCATATCTATGGTGTACTCCCTCTCTACTCTCTTATTTTTACTCTCTTCTACATTTTTATATAAGCAAAATGGGAAATGGAGTTCAATGTGTAAACCACTCTTTTGCCTTGAATGAAGCCTTAGATAATTCTTTGATCATAAGATAAGTTGATACTTTCAAAAGAAAGCTGTCTATTTTGGCTATCTCATTTTTCGTTCATTCAATTACTTTTTGTCGTATCACCCAATTAAAATTGTTACTGTTTTTAAGGAAAGATATAAATAAGTATACATCAGTGAGTCTATATTATTAATAAGTTCCAAGTCGCTCTGGTAGGAACTTTACTATAGACTAGTCGTTATCGGTTGACTGGATACTATTCAAGTGGCTCTGGTAGCGACTTTATCATAGTTTTATTCATTTTTTCTATTTGGTAAAAGTTCTTACTAGTCAACTAGCTAGCTTTCTCTTTCTGATGAACTTCCTGGAAGGAAGTGATTTTTCGAAGAAGTCTAAAAACATATAAAAAACTTGGAGATGAGAGCATTGAGAGGCATACAAAAGCTCAACTCCCTTATGTTCTGTTTGTGCTCTGCCCGCTATTGTATTAACGTTAAAAGTCCAACCTATGAAGCTCCTATTCATTCTATTCTGCTTCGCTTTGATCTGCTTCCCCAAAACCTATGCTGTTGACTTTGAAAAACCAAACCAAACTCTCCAAGACGACGACCAAACTCTTGTCTCAACCGGCGAAGAAACATTCGAACTAGGCTTTTTCAGTCCCAGGAATTCGAAGAACCGCTACGTGGGAATTTGGTACAAGAATGTACAAGACTTTACAGTTGTTTGGGTCGCAAACAGGGAAAATCCACTTACAGACTTATCTGGGATCCTCACAATAACCCCAACTGGTAACGTAGTCATTCTAAGCAACCAGTCAGGTATCCCCATATGGTCTTCGAACTCTTCAGCCAAAAATCCAAGTTTGGAGCTCTTAGACTCTGGAAACCTTGTGGTTAAAGACGGCAATAGCGGGAGCTATGCGTGGCAGAGCTTTGATCATCCATGTGATACTCAAATAGCTGGTATGAAGCTAGGATGGGACTTCGTAACTGGTCAAAACTGGTACCTTACTTCTTGGGACAGTCTTCAAGAACCGTCGATCGGAAACTTTACGTACAAACTCGATCCTCGACTGCCTCAGGTGATTCAACGCAGAGGTAAAGATATACTGTATCGAAGTGGTCCATGGGATGGAGTTAGATTTGGTGGAGACCCTCCTCTTACAGAAAACCCGGCCTTTCGGCCTATCTGTTGGGAAAAAGTTGGAGACTTGAAACACGTAAAGAAGTACGCTTTCTTTAAAGCGATATTTGCCCCCTCTCCGTAGAGATTGCTTTGGGTTTCAATAGCAA
>JXTC01000697.1:92337-111826 GCA_002914845.1 Trema orientale
AGAATAGAGAAAAAAACTGAGACAAAAGGAAAATTCATTTATAAACGTTTTCTGATTTCCCTTAATATAGACTCAATGGCATCCATTCATCAACAAATACAACTCTTGATACAAACCGTTGTTATTTTATTGCTGCTATATCAGAAAAGTCACATCTTTTCAGAAAAGTCACATCTTTTTCAGGAAAGTCACATCTTTTCAGAAAAGTCATATCTTTTTGAAAAGTCACATCTTTTTGAAAAGTCACATCTTTTTGCACTTATAGGTAAACAATTCCAACACTATCTTCGTCTTCAACGAGACTCACGTATACTACATCTTTGAGAACGTTGAGAATTCTTCTATGACGAGGTTTTGGGTGAACCCGTCGGGCTCTCTCCAGCAGTTGAGATGGAACCGAGGGACCGGAGATTGGGCTCCGATAATATTTTCGTTGCAGAGAGACGAATGTGACACGTTCGGGAGATGTGGGCCTAATGGCCTCTGTGACAACAATCATAGCCCTGTTTGCCATTGCCCAACTGGGTTCGTCCCAAGAGTGCCTCAAGATTGGGCAAGCCTCGACTCGAGCGGTGGATGCGTACTCAGGACACAGTTGAATTGCAGCGATGGGGAGAGGTTCAAGAGGTTCTCTGGCGTGAAGTTGCCGTACAGTTCAGAGTTCTTGGTGAACAGAAGTGTGGTGAGTAAACAAGATTGTGAGTTGATCTGTAGAAGAAACTGTTCGTGTGTGGCTTATTCTATCTCTCAGGTTACTGGCTGCGCGGTTTGGTTTAATGACTTGGTTGATATTAGAGTTTATAATGACGGTGGCCAGGACCTGTACATTAGATTGGCTGCTTCTGAATTTGGTAAGAACGCCTGAGCTAATTTCTCTTCATCTATTTCCTCGTTACTAAAATTACACTATTTCATGGACCTTTTTATGCATTCGTTAATTAGGTAAATCATTCGCTACAACTAGAGCAATAAAAATAGGTAACAAAGTCGGATTTCCAACCCATTAGAAGGAAACCCTTTTGACCAAATCGGATATGTGTTTCTGGGTTTGTGTTGGAAATCATTTATGGATGATAGTTGGAAGTGTTACTTATCCCCTGTTTTCGGTCTCACCCACCAATTAAATTTCTATGCCTGATATCAGTACAGTTTGACGGGCCAATTCAATCATACAACATCAAACTTCTTAAATATGTATTATATCAAACTTCTTAAATATGTATTATATTCTTTGATATGTTCTGATTTGTCGTAGGATCGGATAAGGAAGGGAAAAGAAAGGCTGTGATCATCTCTGCGTCAATTGTTTCCGGGTTTCTTTTATTGATTTTGGTTGGTGCCTATATCATCCGCAAGAGGACCTCTTCCTCCCACATAAATCAAGGTAACGTACTAAATGTATAATGCTTTTTTTCTGTTGGAAGAAAAAGGAATATTGACATACTATTTGCAATGAAATGATGAGGATTTGATCTATATAGTTCCAGAAAAATATTTAATATATAACTTCATACTTGATGGTCCACACCAACTAAAATTGTCTATTAAAGTAATGGTGCCGTCATTGAAACTTCCCCCCACCCCAAAAAAATATCTAGTAGAAAAAATCAAAACGATCTATGAAAGCAACATGAAACTAGGTATTATTTTGCTTCGTTTTTCTGGTACATGAGTTGAAACCTGTAAAATTAATCTGTCCTTCATAATTAATTTGGTTGAAAATCTTTAAATGCTTATGTGGTAGTTATCTTTAAACGGAAATTATTTCGTTTGTGGTTTTGTTTGAAACTGAATGGAAGCACGAAATTGTTGAAGAAAAATCTTTTCATTGTTGTTTCTCTTTTCCTATAAACAATTCTCACTTATTCTTTGCTTCTAAAGGAATAGATTTTTTATTTGTTTATATATTTATGTTTTTGTTATGGGCAATGATGTATTCATAGTCTCACGTATTCACTAACTACTTTTCATTTGCTTTAATGAAAACGAAGAATTTCGTTCTATATTCCCTGTACCCTACTCTTACAAGCAGAATATTTTTCAAGTAGAAGGACCGAATTTGTATTTGAAGTTTTAGCCTACTGGCGGTTTTCTCCTTTATTTTTGTTTGTTTATTATTATTATTATTTTTTTGGGTTTATTGGGTTAATTGTATTCCTTTCTTGTTTGTCTACGTGACTAAGGAATTTTTTTTTTTTTTTTTTTTTGTGGGTTTTAAGGATTGGAATGAGTTGAGAAAATTTGTTGACGTGTAGGCAGAGAGACTGATTTTGATCTCTAGCTCAAAATTAGAGACACTAGCATTGATTTTGTCCAGCCACGTGATCCCGTTTGATTCAACCTTCACATTTTGAAGGATCACCCGATTGATTCAACCATTTTGAATTTTCATTCAAATGAGTTTTTATTTTAATTTTCAAATTTTATTTTAATTTTAACAATTCATCGTCATGATGATGCAACTACCTTAACAATATATTTTTAGAACGCTATACATTGAAGTTCTTAATTAGCATACAAATCTATTGCTCTGGCATCTTAAGTTAATACGTATTCTGTAGTATAGTAGGGACAAATGACGATATATTTCTTGGTTGTCTACCATTATGCTTCACTTTATTTTTATTGCTTTGGCAGCTGACGCAATAAATAATTCCAATGAAGACGAAGATCCTATTCTTCTAGAAGAAGATATAGAGTTACCTTCATTTGGCTTGGACACCATCGCTAATGCTACTGACAACTTCTCTTCTACAAATAAAATTGGAGAGGGCGGTTTTGGTCCTGTTTACAGGGTATTTATATTTTGTAGATTAAGAATATAGTAAAATGCACAATCATGAATCTTTCTTTACCGATTCCCATGTCTTTGTAGGAGTGCTAGAATTGCTCTCTTTTTAACTTTCTAGTCTCAATATTTGATATGTGAACTCAACTAAACTATCTCAAATTTTAACAATATAAAAAATTATTCTGAAATCCATATATCAAGTAACGAGACTGGAGAGTAAAAAAGAAGACAGTCATCCAAGCATTCCTCATAACATTTTTGGCTAATGAAAAGATTTGATCAACTACAGGGTACGCTGTCAACTGGACAAGAAGTTGCAGTGAAGAGACTCTCTAAAGATTCAGGACAAGGCCTCACAGAGTTCAAGAACGAGGTTATCTTGATTTCAAAACTTCAGCACCGGAATCTCGTTAGGCTACTTGGATGTTGTATTCATAGGGAAGATAGGATGTTGATCTATGAGTACATGCCTAAGAAAAGCTTGGACTTGTACATATTCAGTAAGCCACCCTCAGCATTCTTAATCATTTCATACTTGTGGCTTTTTTTTAGTACATTGAAGTATTACCTTCATGTATGCTAACTGGCACAGATCAAATAAGGAGTACTGCAGTTGATTGGCAAAAGCGATTCGACATTATAGTGGGGATTGCTAGAGGACTTCTTTATCTTCATCGAGATTCAAGGCTAAGAATCATTCACAGAGACCTTAAAGCGAGCAATATCCTCTTAGATAGCGAGATGAATCCCAAAATATCAGACTTTGGCTTGGCAAGAATATTTGGAGGTGACCAGACTCAAGTAAATACTAAAAGAGTAGTTGGAACCTAGTAAGTACAACAAGTCTCCAATTATGTTTCAGTTGCCTCCATTTATGTTCAATTTTTATATGGGACCATTCTTGAATTAATCTTGTTTGTTAATTTCTTCAATGTCAGTGGCTATATGTCTCCAGAATATGCAATAGACGGACACTTTTCAATGAAATCTGATGTCTTTAGTTTTGGTGTCATGGTTTTGGAGATAGTGAGTGGGAAGAAGAATAGAGGATTCGATCATCCGGATCATGATCTCAACCTTTTGGGACATGTGAGTTAAGACTATTTTAATTTTCTCTCTTTATGCCTCATTTACTGTGGTTCTAAATTTCCCATATCATTGATTCTAACAATTTTGATTATAAAAGGCATGGAAATTATGGAATGAGGGTGGGCCGATGGAGCTGGTAGATGCTTTGTTAGAGAATGTTCATGCATCGGAAGTGTTGCGATGTATCCAAGTCGGTCTATTGTGTGTTCAGAAACGCCCTGAAGAGAGGCCTTTAATGTCATCCGTTCTTTACATGTTGGATAGTGATAATGCTTCACTGCCCCAACCAAAACAACCTGGATTTTATGTTGAAAGAGTTCATACAGAGACTGATTCTTCATCATCATGGAATAAGTCATATGCTTCTACCGAACTAACGGTTACAACATTACACGGAAGATAAGAAAGCAATTGAGTTGATGCATTAAGATTTTTTGTTAATATAAACTTTTATTAACTCCGAATTCTCAATAGAAATTGATTTTTCGATTATGTTCCTTTCCCCCGCCCCCCTCCCCCTCTTTTTTTAAAAAATTCGTATGCCATGTCAAATATAGATAATAGATGTGACTGATAATTTTTCTGTTTTGTAGTTAAGAAACATCCGAGGAGAAATTACTCATTTTCAACCGATATTTTAGTGGCGATCTCTTTCTATACTCTAGATATAGATTAAATAACTACTTTCTTTCTGATCTTTTTTTTAATACAAAAATTAAATCCTACTATAACATTAACTCATGCTCAAACATGGGAAGAGTTAGCAATGAAATTTATGGAATGAAGACAAGCCCATGATTACTATCCAACAGAAGAAAAAAAAAGAAGAAAAAAGCAGCCCATTGAACAGATAGATGTTATGCTCAACCAAAACAAGGAATTTCCATTGAAAAAGTTTCAAACTAGTTCTTCATATCTTTGAATAAGTCAAAAAACTTTTATTGAACTAATGGCATGTTTACTAATCCGTAATAGAGAACTAGTGGAATAAGTAAAAGTAAAGTCTTTTCCTTTCATGTCTAGGAAATCCTAGCCTTTCCTACTCATTTTTATTCCCTTCCATTTTCTTTCCACTCTCTTTCCACTATTTTCCTTTACTGATTAGTAAAGGTGGCCTAGCTAACTATTAAAATATTATGAGAGAAATTAAAGACAAGGGAAGAAAGTGATCAAATGATGCAATGAGACTAATTTCTTGGTTCTGTACTAAATTTTCAATAATTATTATTGTTAGGATTATATAATGATAATCTAGTTGAAAATATTCATATTTTGGTATCAACCTCACTCTCCTCTACCCCAAATATACTTTTTTTTTCTTCCAATTGTTCTTCTTTAAGGTCACGTATTACCCAATAAAAGCATCCTAACTCAAGCACATGTACTCATCAAGAGTGGTCGTTCTATTAATTCATCTAGGTGCAAATTTGAAAAAACTTTTAAATACATAGATATAGATAATAGGCCTGCATGGTATTGTCCGCCAAGTGTAACATCACTGGGCCTCACCCAAAAGTGCTAGCTTGAAGATACTTTTGGGCTCATAGACCATCACTTAAATACCCATGATCTTCCCAGAACATACCCGATGTGGGACTTGGGGCGTTACAATCTCCCCCCGTTAAGGGCCTAACGTCCTCGCTAGGGGATCCACATTCAATAGCCCACATATAACCCCTACGGGCAGAGTCTACATTCACCACGATTCCGACCCATGGTAGTCTTCCAAGGCTCACACAAGTATGGACTGGGTCGGCTCTGAATACCAAATATAACACTACTGGGCCTCACCCAAAAGTGCTAGCTTGAAGATACTTTTGGGCTCATAAACCATCACTTAAATACCCATGATCTTCCCAGAACATACCCGATGTGGGACTTTGGGCGTTACAATAAATGTAACACCACTGGGCCTCACCCAAAAGTGCTAGCTTGAAGGTACTTTTGGGCTCATAGACTACTACTTAAATACCCATGATCTTCCCAGAGCATACCCGATGTGGGACTTGGGGCGTTACAATTTCCCCCCGTTAAGGGCCTAGCGTCCTCGCTAGGGGGTCCACATTCAATATCCCACATATAACCCCTATGGGCGGGGTCCACATTCACCACGATTCCGGCTCGTGGCAGCCTTCCAAGGCCCACACAGGTATAGACTAGGTTGGCTCTGAATACCAAATGTAACACCACTGGGCCTCACCCAAAACTGCTAGCTTGAAGGTACTTTTGGGCTCATAGACTACCACTTAAATACCCATGATCTTCCCAGAGCATACCCGATGTGGGACTTGGGGCGTTATAATTTTTCCCCGTTAAGGGCCTAGTGTCCTCGCTAGGGGGTCCACATTCAATATCCCACAAATAACCCCTGTAGCCGAGTCCTAATCTGCCACAAATAACCCATGTAGCCGGGTCCGAATCTACTACAGATAACTCTTGTAGCCGGGTACGAATCACAAATTTACTACATTTAACCCTGTAGCTGGGTCAATACTGTCCACATATAACCTCTCTGGATTGGGTCCACTTGCATAGTCACTGAAGAGAGTTTCAAAACACTTATTTACAATAACGAATCATAAACCATTTTACTTTTATCTCATTATAACATTATACTCATTCCAAAATAATTTTCTTGCAATCACATTCCATAGAAATTCATATACTTGATCCATAATTTAGTATAAAATATAAAATCATACTATTTTCACAAAAATTATATTATTTTAATAAAATAGATTTCTTTCAATAAATAGTCTTATTGCCAAAATATATTTTACTTAAAATCATATTTTAATGAAAATACCTTATAAATATGATTATATTAGAAATAATAAAACAATAAAATATTTAGCTTTTGGATGAGAAAAACTACTAGAAAAGATCAAAGGTTACTTACCTTGTTCGCTTTGCCTATTTAACCAAAATAATCAACATAACCTCTCAAACACCTATTATTACACAAATCATACGTAAGTATTACAAAAATAAAATCATACTCTAATTACACTGAAAGTACTGACTACTTGTTACCCATGCATCTTCTATAATTTACTCTATAGCTATTCCCAACAATGTCAATTTCTTATGATTTATAACAATTCAAACATCTCTCTAAAAATCACCAAACTTAGAGGTCATGTTCTACATGTCATGAGGTCCTAAAAGTACCAAGAATGTAGCTATAGAGTCCATAGATAAGCTTCGTGTAGCCGGACAAGCCGCAACCACGTTTTGCTAAAAATACCCAAAGTTTCAGATTTTTTTAGATTTATTACTTCAATATATTGGCTATAACTCTCTGGTTATAAGTCCGTTTTTGACAAATTATATATCGTTGGAAAGATAATTCGATAAGCTTTCCAACTATACTAAATATGACCTAATCAGACCAGTAACAATCTCTGAAAAGCCAGTCGAAATCTCTACTGTGTTTTTACAACTTAGCCTAAAATTCAAAATACATAACTTTCTATTTAACAAACCAAATCTCTCAAAATTTGTCTTGTTTGAATCCTAATATCAATAAACTTCTTTCTCTATCAAATTCATTCCTATATTTCATAAATAATTTATAAGCAATTCAAAACCCTAACCCTGGACATTTAATCTCTATCCCAAAATCAAATTAAAACATAAAACTTAATTGGTTAAGAGTTTATTATCTTAAGAGTGAGTCTCAATAATCCATGACAATGATATCTTCATCTTCTTCTTCTTCTTAAACGTCCATAGTCTTCTCTCTCTCTCTCTCTCTCTCTCTCTCTCTCTCTCTTTTCACTCTACAGAGCGTACGTATAAACTGAGCAGATTATTAGTCTTAGGGTTTCTTAAAAGGTCTCTAATAAAATTTCTAATGTGTCCCCAAATAATATCTATTAATTAAGGGCTCTTTTGTCTTTTCTTTTATCTTTATATTATTTACTTAATACAAACAAATCTTTTTTTTTTTTGTATACGGGTTGTCACACCAAGAGCATAGTCTAGTAGTAGGTGAAAGCAATTATTTGATGGTAGTTTTTTTATCTTCTTCTCTTAAAAAATTATGGTAGCCGATAATTTTTATTGTTGTTGTGTTTATGATTTACTTTTCGTCATCTTTTTTGAGGTGTTTAAAATTATAATCCTTTGTGCTCTACAATAATTAAAGCTAAAAATTTTTTAGCTTTTATTAATATTATTCTTAGAACGCGTTAAGAAAAANCTACGCATCAAGAATCTAGACAAGGAAAACCTTACTAAGAATTTTTCCTTCTTCGAAACATGTCATTTCGTTTTCCCCCTTTATGTCACACATCTTAAGGTGCAACTTCTAGGTTGAAAAATGACATATTGTAGGCACCATATACAACAATAATCTATCCCTCTTTTTATATAATAATCTATAATCTATCTAGTTATAGTGCAATCTTAATTTATGTTGTATAAAATGACCAGAAATGACATATAGCACTTTAGGTAACCATGATTTTTTTCTTTTTTTTTTATTTGCATAATTACTATTCATGTATATGTCAATACGGTTCAGCTGCTACTTCACCCTGCTCAAGGTTCAAACTGAGTTAGCTTTTGATTCTCTTGAATATCTTGGCTAATATGTAGGTACTTTAAGATTAATGTGTTGAAAAACACAACACTGCCCCTAATAGATAGTAAATTAACAAAATCTTTTCTTTTTTTGTGTGTGTCTAAAATAGGGTCCACACTAAATACCATACACAATTATAATATAAAACAAAGCACTATAAGCAACAAAGTAATAACCACAAATGAAACACCAATTTTAGTGTGAAAGACCCAAAATAGGAAAAATCATGGGGTCAGGCATAAATTGTGATGACTCGACCTTAAAGAAAAAGATTTATTTATATAATATAAAGAATATAAAGATTAATGAAAAGTCTAATTAGCCCTTACCTATAGGTGTTTATTGATGGTCAATTTGGTAATTCAATTAGAGATAGTTTAATAAACCCTAAGAGTTTAGTGTTCTACTCAGTTTTATACGTACGCTTTATGAGAAAGGCAGAGAGGCAGCCTCATAGTTTCAAGGAAGAAGGAGGAACAAGAAGAGAATTCAATTCATTCGAATATTAAGGTAATTAACTGTAATCAATTGAGTTTATATGCACTAATTAGATTTTTGAGGATTGGAATCGCATGTCTAGGGATAATTTATGAACTATTAGGATGAATCTGATAGAAGATGAAGCCTATTGATCTTAGGATTCAAACAAGACAAATTTTAAGTGATTTAGTTTGGTAAATAGAAAGTTATGAATTTTTGAGTTTTGGGCTAAGAAGTAAAAACACAGCAGAGATTGCGACTGACTTTTTAGAGACATTTACGAATCTAATTAGGTCATATTTTGATATGGTTGGAAAGCTTATCGAATTATCTTTCTAACGGTATATAATTTGTCAAAAACAGACTTATATCCAAAAAGTTATAGCTAATTGAAGTGAGTACTACGAATCTGGAAAAATCTGAAATTTTGGGTATTTTTAGCAAAACGTGGCTGCGGCTTGTCCGGTTACACGGGACTTACCTATGGACCCTATAGCCACATTCTTAGTACTTTTAATACCCCATGACTTATAGAACAGGTCCCTTAAGTTTGGAAATTTTTAGAGAGATGTTAGAATTATTATGAATCGTAAGAAATTGACATTATTAGGAATAGCTATGAAGTTGATTATAGAAGATACATGGGCAGCAAGTAGTCAATATTTTTAGTGTAATTAGAGTATGATTTTATTGTTGTAATACTTATATATGATTTGTGTGATAATAGATGTTTGAGAGGTTATGTTGATTATTTTGGTTAAATAGGCAAAGCGAACAAGGTAAGTAACCTTTGATCTTTTCTAGTAGTTTTTCTCGTCTAAAAACTAAATGTTTTATTATTTTATTATTTCTAATAGAATTATGGTTATAAGTATTTTCTTTAAAATATGATTTCAAGTAAAATATATTTTGGTAATAAGACTATTTATTGAAAAAAATCTGTTTTATTGAAATAACGTAATTTTTGTGAAAAATAGTATGATTCTATATTTTATACTAAATTATGGATCAAGTATATGAATTACTATTGAACGTGATTATAAGAAAATTATTTTGGAATGAGTACAATATTACAATGAGATGAAAGTAAAATAGTTTATGATTCGTTATTGTAAATATGTGTTTTGAAACTCTCTTCAGTGATTATGCAAGTGGACCCAATCCACAGGGGTTATATGTGGACAGTACTGACCTAGCTGTAGGATTAAATGTAGTGGATTCGTAATTTGTACCCGGCTACAGGGGTTATTTGTAGTAGATTCAGACTCAGCTACAGGGGTTATTTGTGACAGATTCGGACCTAGTCACAGGGGTTAAGTGTAGCCATAGTCGCCAAAAATTGGGGAGAAGTAAAATTGAAATTGTTATTGACTAAAAGGGATTCGAAAAAACATATTTGGAAACTTATTTTTTGTTTTGTAAAATTTTTTACTAAACGACTTGATTTGAGTATTTTCAAAGTATTGATTTCTGAAACCAAATTTGTTCTGAAAAATATTTGTTAATGATTTTGGTTTACATATGCTTGATCCAACTAGATAAGGTTACTAGTTACTTACTAGGCTTCTAGCTCACCCTTTTATTTTTCCCTCCCAGGTTTTAAATATCGTCAGTTAAGAGGTATGACTAAGAGAGAACTTATTTAGTAGTAATCGAGGTGCATAGTTCAAAGAGAGGAATTTCTTCATCTTGATTGAGAAAATGTAAAGACTTGGAAGGTTGATCATCTTGAATTTATTGGATTATAGTTTCTATTGTGTACTGTCTATTTTGAATACTTTGAGACTTTATAAGAGTTGTTGGATTTTATATTATACATTGGTATTTATTGGAGACTAAATATCCTTAATTTTATTGGTCCATAGAAAGATGCCTTGCATGCCTATAGGGCTTTGCCCTATAGGTATACGGCGTACGTCCTCGGGTATGGGGCGTAACATAAATCGTCTACTATCAACAATAATAATAATAATAATAATAATAATAGGTTTACAATAAGCTTCTCTAGAATAATTATAGGCTCACAAGAATAATGATTCTTAGTTCACCAACATAGGAGGATATCAACAATAGAGAAAACAATGTCTCACAAGTGGGTATGTCAAGAGAATACCTTAGAAAGGGTAACAGAAAAAACTAAATAGTTAGATTTATAGCTCAAAGCAAGGATTCACCACACTGAATTTGAGCAAAATCGGACGAAAGATCGCCACTTGATCATCAGGTAATAACTCCAAAACCCCATTTTCTCTCTCTATCTTTCTCTCTTTCTTCTTGGCTGCTGCCTGTCTTCCACTCTCATGAGCTGAAAGTGAAACCCTCTTTTTGCCCTTTTTAATGAAATGCACGTGAGACCATAAGCCTCCATTTCTTCTTCTTTTTTTTTTCGGTTTCTCTCTCCCTTCTCTTTTTTCTTAGTATTTATAAGAAATGACATTTTCTTTAAGATCAATTTAAAAAATGGCCGTTTTTTACATCTGTTTAATAAATAACAATTTTATAATTATATTTTGATAAATGGCATTTTTTAGTTGATCTATTTTTAAAAAAGTAAATCAATTGTTTACAAAGTAAATCAATTTTTGAAAAATTAATTCATTTTTTAAAAAAATAAATCAATTTTAAAAAAATAAGTCACATATTTTGATATACTAAAAGCGAAAAAGGCCATTTTTTAAATAAAAGTTTTAAAATGAAAAATGGTCATTTGCAAAATAGATCCAAAATCGGCCATTCCACTAAAAAGGCCAATTTGTTTTCTAAAAAGTGGCTTTGGGCTTAAAGCCCATTATTGGTCTGAGCCCACGATATTTGGTGGACCCAACATAATGTTTGTCTCAAGACCTCAGAAAGTCCCAAGTCAACTGCGTGCAATGGGTGTTGATGGCGCTCAAAGGCCTCCACAAAATGAATTCCATTTTTTTCTTCCCAACTTTTGCCGAAATCCAGAGAAAGATTACAAAAACGTCAACAACACTGTTACATATCAAATATTAAGTACATACTGAGATTTGAGAACGTCAACAACATCGTCTTATGTATTAATTATACAAATCTTGATAAATTATCCAGAAAAAATAGTACAACTTTTAGTATTTTTCTGTATAAATTTCAATGTTGCGCCCGCCCTAATCTAATTAAATAATTTTGAGCGTGAAGGGGTGGACCACACCCGAGAACACTTTCAATCTGTTGGTGCGGAATATTGTTCTCACATAGATTTATTAAACATTACAATATTTGTACACGGCTTCTGTACTTGGAAAAATTAGACAAATGGCTCTGGCCGCTAACGACTAATGTAAACTGCTCATTCTTTGTATTGACTAAAAGTTCCAACTAGTCAAACCTTTCTCTTTCCATGAACTTCCTGGAAGTTAATATGAAAAACTTTATCCTTGAAGAACTATATGAAAAACTTGGAGATGGAGAGAGAGGCGTAGAGAAGCTTTATCCTTATACTCTGCTCGCTTTTATATTAACGTTAAAAACTTACAAAGACAACCCATGAAGCTCCTATTCGTTCTGCTCTGCTTCGCTTTGATCTGCTTCCCCAAATCCTCCTATGCACTTGAATTCATAAAACCAAACCAAACTCTTCTAGACAACGCTGAAACTCTCGTCTCAACAGTCCAAGAAACATTCGAACTAGGCTTCTTCAGCCCCCGGAATTCGAAGAACCGCTTCGTCGGGATTTGGTACAAGAATGTACAAGATTTTACAGTTGTTTGGGTCGCCAACAGAGAAAATCCACTCGCAGACTCATCTGGGGTCCTCACAATGACCCCAACGGGTAACGTTGTCCTTCTAAGTAACCAGTCAGGTGTGACTATATGGTCTTCAAACTCTTCAGCCAAAAATCCAAGTTTGGAGCTCTTAGACTCTGGAAACCTCGTGGTTAAAGATGGCGGAAGCGGGAGCTATGCTTGGCAGAGCTTTGATCATCCATTTGATACTCAAATAGCTGGTATGAAGCTAGGATGGGACTTCGTAACTGGTCAAAACTGGTACCTTACTTCTTGGAATAGTCTTCAAGACCCGTCCATCGGGAACTACACGTACAAGGTCGATCCTCGACTGCCTCAGGTGATTCAGCGTAGAGGTAATGAAATCGTGTATCGGAGTGGTCAGTGGGATGGAGTTCGGTTCGGCGGAGACCCTCCTTTTATAGAAAACCCGGCCTATAGGCCTATCTACGTCTTCAATCAAACTCATGTATACTACATCTTTGAAAACATTGATAATTCTTCTGTTACAAGGTTTTGGGTGAACCCATCGGGCTCTCTTCAACAGCTTAGGTGGAACCGCGGGACCGGAGATTGGGCTCCGATAGTATTTACGTTGCGGAAAGATGAATGTGACACGTACGGGAGATGTGGGCCTAATGGTTTCTGTGACAACAATCGTAGCCCTGTTTGCCATTGCCCAACTGGGTTTGTCCCAAAGTTGCCTCAAGATTGGGCCGGCCTCGACTCGAGTGGTGGATGTGTACTCAGGACCAAGTTGAACTGTAGCGCCGGGGAAGGGTTCCAAAGGTTCTCTGGCATGAAGTTGCCGTACAGCCCAGACTATTTGGTGAACAGAAGTGTGGTGAGTAAACAAGACTGTGAGTTGATTTGTAGAAGAAACTGTTCGTGTGTCGCTTACTCCGTGTCTCGGCTTACTGGCTGCGCGGTCTGGTTTAGTGACTTGTTTGATATTAGAGTTTACAATACTGGTGGCCAAGACCTGTACATCAGAATGGCTGCTTCTGAATTTGGTAAGATAAGCCTGTACTAATTTCTCTTCATCTATTTCCTTGTTACTAAAACATGCCTTTTCATGGAAATTTAGACATTCGTTTTGAAAAACAATGCATTTTTTTTAGCATAAAGATAGAAATTCATTATTTAGGTAAATCATTTGCTACGACACGAGCGATACAGCTAGGAAACAAAATTGCATTTTTGACACACCAGAAGGAAGCCCTTTTGAGCAAATTGGATATTTATTTCTTGGTTTGTGTTGGAAATCACTTCCGGATGATAGTAGGAAGTATTTCGTATCCCCTGTTTATACAGCATCAAACTTCTTAGATATGTTTGTTTTGTTACCTCTAATATATTCTTTGATATAATCTAATTTGTAACAGAATCAGACAAAGACAGGAAAAGAACGGTTGTGATAATCTCCATCTCAGTTGTCTCCGGGTTTCTTTTATTGTTTTTGGTGGGTGCGTATATCATCCGTAAGAGGACCTCCTCCTCCCACATAAGTCAAGGTAATGTTACTACTGTATATTCAAATACTATTCTTTGAAATGAAGATTTTTTTTTTTATTTTAGTGATATTGTAAGGAGGATTGGATCTATAAATAAGTTCCAGAAAAGTATTTAATTCATACTTGACGGTGCATATCAATAACAAAATGTAGTCTACTATTGTCTATTGTATTATTTTGGTGTCGTCATTGAAACTCACAGGAAAATTACTAGTGATAAAGTCACAAGGATCTATGAAATCAACGGGACATTAATTTTGCTTCGTTTTCTCCCCATTATTAGTTGAAATAATCTGTTCTTGATAACTAATTTGGTTGAAGATCTTAAAATGCTTATATGGTTGTTGAGCTCAGGTCACTAAAAATAAACATATTAATTGTCATGATACCATAACAAAATATTTCTAGAATGCTATACATTATAGTTGATAATTAGCACAAGTTTCAATTGCTTTGGCTTCTTTAATAATTATTGCTTGGTTTCTGCCATTATGCTTCAGTTTATTTTCTTTGTTTTGGCAGCTGACACAATGAATAATTCAAATGAAGATGAAGATTCTGCTCATCTAGTGGAAGATGTAGACTTACCTTCATTTGGCTTAGACATTATTGCCAATGCTACTAACAACTTCTCTTCTATAAACAAAATTGGAGAGGGCGGTTTTGGTCCTGTTTACAAGGTATCTATTTCGTGTACATTACGAATTTAGTAAAATGAACAATTATAACTCTTTCTTCGCCTTTCCTATACGTCTTTTTTAGCTGATAAAAAAATTTGAACCATTATAGGGTGTGCTCCCAACTGCACAAGAAATAGCTGTGAAGAGACTCTCTAAAGATTCAGGACAAGGCATCATAGAGTTCAAGAATGAAGTTATCTTGATTTCAAAACTTCAGCATCGAAATCTCGTTAGGCTACTGGGATGTTGCATTCATAGAGGAGATAGGATGTTGATCTATGAATACATGCCTAATAGAAGCTTGGACTTATACATATTCAGTTAGTCATCTTCAACATTCTTTGTTATATTTGTGGTTCTGGTTTAGTACTAGTTTTATCGTCATGCGTGCTAACTGGTACAGATCAAACAAGAGGTACTACTGTTGATTGGCAGAAGCGTTTCAACATTATAGTAGGGATCGCTAGAGGACTTCTTTATCTTCATCGAGATTCAAGGTTAAGAATCATTCATAGAGACCTTAAAGCTAGCAATATCCTCTTAGATGGTGAGATGAATCCAAAAATATCAGACTTTGGCTTGGCAAGAATATTTGGAGGCGACCAGACTCAAGTAAATACTAAAAGAGTAGTTGGAACTTAGTAAGACTAACATTCTCCAATTCTATTTCTGTTTCATTTATGTTCGACTTTTATGTAGGACTATTCTGAGGATTAATCTATGTTTGTTTCTTACATTTCAGTGGTTATATGTCTCCAGAATACGCAATAGACGGACACTTTTCAATGAAATCTGATGTCTTTAGCTTTGGTGTCATAATTTTGGAGATAGTAAGTGGGAAGAAGAACAGAGGATTTGATCATCCAGACCATGACCTCAACCTTTTAGGACATGTGAGTTACGATTAACTAATTTTCTCTCTATTTGTCCCTCATTTACTATGTCGTTCTAAATTTCTCGTATTATTGATTCTAACAAATTTGGATTGTATTAGGCATGGAAACTTTGGAATGATGGCAGGCCCATAGAACTAGTTGATGCGTTGTTAGAAAGGGTTCCTGCATCAGAGGTGTTGCGATGTATCCAAGTCGGTCTATTGTGTGTCCAAAAACGCCCTGAAGAGCGACCCTTAATGTCATCCGTTCTCTACATGTTGGATAGTGATAATGCTTCACTACCCCAACCAAAACAACCTGGATTTTATGTTGAAAGAGTTCATACAGAGACTGATTCTTCATCATCATGGAACAAGACATATAATTCTACTGAACTAACTGTCACAACATTACATGGAAGATAAAAGAAAAGAACGTAATCGAATCGATGCAACAAGTAATTTTTGTTTTTAATTTAAATTTTTATGAACTACGAATTGTCAATAGAATTTGATGTTTCGATTAGTACATGTTTCATTTTTTATTATTTTTTATGCCGTGTTACGTAGATGTGAATGATAATTTTTCTGTTTTTGTATAGAAACATCAGAGGAAAAATTACTCATTATTAACCGATATTTTAGTAGCGATCTTTCCTTCTATACTCTACACATCAATTAACTAATTAGCTACTTTCTTTATGATCTTTTTTAATAAGAGACTTAGGTCATGATGGTAATGAGAATTGTAATAAAGTAGAATTGAAATGGGAATAAAAATGATATTTCATTGTTTGGTTGATTTAGTAGAATAGAATGGAATAAGTACTATATTGACCAAAATGTCCTTACTTTTAGATATCCTAATAAGGCAAAAAAGGAAAATAATGTTTCAAAATATGGATAAAATAGTAGAATAATGATTCCATAGTTTTTTAGATGGAATTACAATTCCATCAAATAATGGAACTTTGATTCCATAGGAATCATTATTCCTTTGTTCAATGTCAAAGCAAACAATGGAATAGGAATAATGATTCCATTCCCAAATTCATTCCCTTATACCAAACATGCCATTAAATCCTACTAAGTAAACATTAACTCCTTAAATGGAAGTGTTAGGCAATGAAATTTGTGGAATGAAGACATGCCTATGATTGATTATCCCAAAAAAAATAAAAGGAAAGAAGTAGGCCCACAGAACTGACAGATGTTATGATCAACCAAAATAACTAGGATTTGCCATTGAAAAAGTTTCAAACTAGTTCGTCATCATCTTTGAATAAGTCAAACACTTCTATTAAGGGCATGTTTACTCTTTCGTAACAAAGAGCAAGTGGAATAAGGATTGTTGACGTGTGAAACTGGTCAACAACTGGATTTACAGATTTTCTGGTAGATTTGTAAGCAAAATTGATTAACCGATAAAAATAATGAAGAACACGAGATTTATGGTAGTTGAAAAGGTTTCACTGAGTCAGTATTATTACTTTTGGAGAGATGACAGAGAATTTCTAATACACTATTGATAGTGTGCATTTTTATATGGAGAGATCTAGTTGTCCTCGTATAAATGGTGAGGTTCTTTATTTATAGGTTATATGAGAGCAAAGGTGACGAGGAATATGAATAAGCTATATTAGGAATCTATATGATTATTATTAATTAGACTATTTTAGGTTTATATAATTATATTTTATTTAATTATTAGATGTTATTTAAATTTTGAGTAACTAGTTTAATATTTCCCTTTTATATTTGTTTCTAGAATATGTCAGTTTCCTAGTTTTGTCTAAGAGCTTCTCTATAAATAAGCTCTTCTATGTTCATTATTTTTCAGACTTGATTAATGATATACAACTATTCAGAAATTCTCTCTCTAATATTCTTCTTCTCTCTCTAAAGTTATTCCTCTTCTTCTCTAAATTCTTCCTAAATTCCTCTCTTTCTCTTCTTTCTCTCATTTTTTCTAAATCTTCACTCTTGTTCTACATCAATTGGTATCACAGTCTCGTTCAATTTTCTTTGCCTGAATTGATTTTCTCCGCCGAAATCTCTCCAAATTTTTCTTCTCTTGTCCTAGTTTAATCCCTTTTTTGTGTTTATTTTCGTCCAAAAAGAAAAACACTTGCTTCCTCAACTTTCACATAGCAGGTTACCAAAAAAAAAAAAAAAAAACGAAAAAAAAAAAAAAATTACAGCAAAGAGAAACGTGTTTCTCTTCTCCACCTCCTATCCTTTGCTTCCACCACACCATCTCCACACTTTCAGCTTTGATAATTTTGCTAAAAGGTCCCTGATTTATTGAAGCTTGCATATTTGCTCCAGATTCGAAGATTTTTGTACTTGCACCCTTGTTTGGTAACAATTTTTACTCTTGAAGATTTTTCTTATGGTTTTATTAGTTGAAAAATTCATGAATGTGTTTTGATCCATTATAATTGAATATGAGTATTCCAATTTATTCTCCATATTATTACCATAAACCATATAAAGATAATCGATATTATCATAATTCGCAATATGACCGTCCTCCATATTATCCTCAACAATATCATAGCCACTTTAGTTATTACCCTGAGCAGATACGACACAATGATAGGGTCATAGGAGATGTTCGTGCCTATGATAGTACTCCAGACTATAATATCTTTTTAGCTTGGGTGAGTGCTCTTGAGGAATTCTTTGACTATCATAATTTCACTGATGATCAATGTATTTTTTATGCTACTTGGAAATTAGTTGGACCTGCTAAAGTTCACTGAAAACTAATAAAACGTGAAATTGAACATTTTTATCATCCGCCTATCACTTTGTGGGTTGAGATGAAAGAAAAATTGGAAAAGATGTTCTTCTATCAACCTAGTGTCAGTCATGTTCCAGAAACTGAAACTTCTTCAAGCCAACCTACGATTGATCCTACATTAGTTTCTAGCCTTCGCAAAAAGATAACCGACATGAAAATCGATTTAGCCAACATTAACCAAATTTGCCAAGACTTAAGGGATGTTATTACCACTTCTTGTAAGCCAGTTTGTAAAATTTCTGTTCAAGGAGAGAGAGCTAAACCTGTTGAGGAGGACAAGATAGTTGAGGACGAAGAGATAATTAAATCTGTGGAGGAAGATAATTCTAATAAGGAACGAGTGATTGAATCTAATGAGAAAAATAATTCTACTATTGCCGAAATCATTATTACTTCCCCATCTTGTGATCCTAGTCAACATAAGTCTCCAATTCCTATAGTTTCTCTTGGATCTAATGCATATTTATTTAATTTTCTTTCTACTATGACCATTGGACTAATTTTCAATGAGATAAATTTGTTTACTTACCGAGGTGTTCCAAGACCTCCTATGTTCTCTCCTATGTTTATTACGCAGAGAAAGTGGTTCAACTATGCTGTTTACAGATCCTACATTTTTATCAAGAATCAAGACTTTCAATTGAAGAATTTCCTCCAGTTTCGCTTATTGCTTCATGGTTTACCAGAGTTTTAACTCGTCGGAGTCGAGTTCTCGAACCCCAGGACAATGATGAGGAATATGAATAAGCTATATTAGAAATCTATATGATTATTATTAATTAGACTATTTTAGGTTTATATAATTATATTTTATTTAATTATTTGGTGTTATTTAAATTTTGAGTAACTAGTTTAATATTTCCCTTTTATATTTGTTTCTAGAATATGTCAGTTTCCTAGTTTTGTCTAAGAGCTTCTCTA